>CAMAPF010000171.1:0-305911 GCA_945859915.1 Cuscuta epithymum
AGAAAAAGCTATATCATCAGACTATTTCTATTCCATAAATTGAAACACAGGTCCTGCCCAGGAACTGGTAGAAAAACCATTCTTTGAGACATTAGCCCGAGCATTAAGACCAGGCGGTGTGCTTTGCAATATGGCTGAGAGTATGTGGCTTCACACACATTTGATTCAGGATATGCTTTCTATTTGCCTTCAAACATTCAAGGGTTCTGTTCACTATGCATGGACTAGCGTCCCTACATATCCAAGGTAAACAAATCATTTCTAATCCCTACTTCCATCATTTCAGAGTCAAGGGTACACAGAATAGTTCAGTTGTTAAGGGTAATACTTTTTTTGTACATTGTCTGCAGTGGTGTTATTGGGTTTGTGTTATGCTCCACCGAAGGGCCGCCTGTTGACTTTTTGAATCCGATCAATCCCATTGAAAAGCTTGAGGGAGCGCTCCAATATCGTCGGGAACTAAGGTTTTACAACTCTGAGGTATGATATGCTTTTTCAAAGCTTGCAAGTTGTATTACAATTAAAATCCTTGGGTGTAATTTTAGTACATAAGTGCCCCTACAGAGTTACCAACCCTCACTGCCAGTGCTTAATGTTAACTGTATTGATGGTTGGTCATGCCCAGTTTACTGTGTGCAGTGAGGATTTAATAAGTACAGTAAGCTGATCAGAACTGAACCCTGAAAAATCGAACTAGTCAATACCAAAATTTATGAAAACCAAGCATGTCAATACCGAAACTGGCAAGAACCGGCCAAACCATAGGTGGTTTGGTACAGTTTTTAGGTTTACCATAAAGAACTGGCTGAACTGACCAAAATTGTCCAAAACCAATTGAAACCAACACGAATCAACCAAAAATAACCAAACCCGACTAAAGGTATTTGGTTCAGTTCTTGGTTTTACATTTCACAAAATCAATCCGACCCAAACCGGACCAACAATACTGGAAACTGACAAACATCTCTAAGAAATACTACTAGTATATAAAAGGTGAATATTTTCGCTTGTAGATTGTTTTCCCACTCATGTTCCTGTTTTGTTTGTTTGGATTTTTGCAGGTTCACAAAGCTGCATTTGCGTTGCCGTCTTTCGTAAAGCGGGAGGTGAGCTGTCTGCGAGATGTTCGACCTACAAATGGTGTAAACTCAGTAGTTTGATTTTTTCCCGACTATTTATTTCCATGAATATTTGGAACTTATTTGTGAAGACTTGAGAACTATCACACTTGGAGAATAAGCATTTCTAGCATACATGATATGCTGCAATTACGCTCTACATTAAGGATTTTATTTATTTGAATTATGTTGGAAGAAAACTATTGATGACTTAGTCATCAGCAATAGATTGGCAAGGGACTAGGGGTGGACACAGACCCAAGACCGAGCCGGAACTGGCCGTTTTTGTTTAACCAAAACTGATTCAGATGGTTCTGGGTCAGAAGCATATCCAGGGGAGGTTTAGGGTCCCGGGCTTGGGTGGTGCAAATTAGGGGTTTAGGATCAGAAACAGCCATCCAGTCCTTTTTTTGCAATAGAAAAGCAGGGGAGGTCCATTTAAAAGATGAAAATGGCAGAGGAGGGTTAAAAATATATGTATAAAAATTACATCCTGGAACATACTGAACCCGCAGGTTCATTAGAACTATGCATGGACTCGGGTCGGTTTGGTTCCAGATCTGGGCAGCTGGGCTGAGACCGCCTGCCCACCTGGTGCTTAACCCTCTTGTATAGGAACAAGGCCTGGCCGGGTTTTTTAAGCCTTACATATTTTCATATGATATACGTGATCTTGTCACTGATATCATTTTGGAGATTGATTTGTAGTTTATTGAGAATTAGAGATTTGTTTCTCTTATCTCTCGCAATGATAGGAAGAATGTCCCATTAAGGTGACAAGGAACAAACCGTTTAATTTGTTGAGGATTTTTTGTAGCACATTATTATTGAGGGTTTGTATTGATAAACATCACGTCTTTCTAGGATCCAATATAGTGTATTATGAGATGCACAACAGACACGCACATGTAACGATTACAAATGCATAAGTAGAAAATCTCAAGCTAATATGCATTTGCAAATTGACAAACCTAAAAATGATTAGGTAGTAGCGGAGCGGGTCTCAAAAACAATGTGCAAGGTCCTTGCAATATTGTGAAATCCCATGGTCATAGTGCATATATTGGTGTGTGTAAATACAATCATTTGCAACACCTATATGGCTATATCTTTAGATGTATATTCCACTTAGACTCTTCCTTTTCACATAAGATGCACAATGTTTTACATTAATTTTGATGAACATGCAATACTCAATCACACAATGTTAACTTTATAGTGCTAACAAGACTTACAAACTTAATTGAATGGGTGTTGAACTCATAAATAAGTTATGCTAGAAGTTTTAATGCGAAAAGTAGGATAACATGTATTATTCAACATTGATTTCTGGAGAAGTTGATATTTTATCTATACAAAAAGTATGATATCAAACTTGAGTCAATTTAGGTCAACTATTTTAAAGAAGTTACGCAATCATGAATACCGGGGTGTTTCCAAAATGTGTTACTATATTGCATAAATATTTTCAATGTAAGAATAAGTGTATATGTACTCCAAAAATAAAGAGAACATGGATAAAATATAAACAAATTTATAGGTGTACCAAGTATGGTTGACGAATGTGATCCTCGCATAGAGGCTGTTCATCTTCAGAATGCGTGTTGAGTAACATCGACCTCATGAAGATGTGCCCCATAGACTTGTTCTCTAAGCGGAACATCGATCATCTAATAGATGAGATTGTTAGCTAATAGATGAGATTGCCGAATGTGAGATAATAAATTTTCTCGACATCTTCCAGATGCTACCACCAATTATTCATGCACAGGAATGGCATCTTCTACTATCGTGCGATGGCATTCGTTCTAAAGAACTCTAGAGCTGCATACATGACGTGCACTTTGTCACGGTGTGTCAAAATAAATTCAATACTAGCACTAATACATAGTATAGTGAAGTAGAGTTCGTATCCACAGGGAAAGAAATAATTCTCTTTTTATGAACTAGTAAATAAAAGGGGGTTTTTGGTATTGTTGGAATTTAATTAATTAAATACTAAGATGAAGGACTTATATGAGATTTAATTCAAAGATAAAAAGGACTTGGCATTGCTACTTTCCACTTGTTGATATATTTTAGTCGATCATTGTTATATCTATAACTTATCCCCTCTCGAATATTCAATCGAGGAGTATATCCAATTCATCGAGGGTAGTTATTAACAACGACCATTCATTAATAACCCCTACTATTAGTCATGTATAGAACACCGCCATATACCGACTTGATAGTAGCATTTAATCTCTTAACTCCTTGATGAAATCAATTGAGATTGATAACCTCAACACAACGGTTTCGGTTTAACCAACAAAATTAATCCCTCTTAAGTTTATTAACCACGACCGTGCATTAATAAACCGAAGTTACTTACTTGTGAAACCATCAACGATTAACCATCGGTTCGTTGAACGTTTCTAGTAGTAATTAATGTTGAGATGTTAACTAATTGTCATCTTAGCAACACTCCCTAACATTAACATAGAGATAGATTAAGGGAAGAATTAATATTCAAGGAAGAAGATTAAATATGAATAATCCTACTATAATTAATGTCAAGATGTTATCTAATTGTCATCTTAGCAACACTCCCCAACATTAATATATAGAGGAAGAAAATAAATACTACTATAACTAATGTCGAGATGTTAACTAATTGTCATCTTAGCAACACTCCCCAACATTAATATATAGATAGATTAAGAGAATAATTAATATTCAAGGGAAGAAGTTAAGAAAATAACTCACAACTTTAATAATCAACAAGCTTCAAGAGCAACACCAAGAAATGGAAGTTTAGCTCCTCATTTGGAGACTAAACATACTATAAAAATATAAAAGAAATACTATTCTAAACTGAGCTTAAGAGTATGGAAGAAGGGATGCTTTTATTGTGAAGGAAAAGTTGTGTATTTATAGGTGTTTGGAGGTGGCAGGGTTGTGTACCCGATCGGGTATATAGGGTACCCGATCGGGTATTTTAGGCAATTTCCCGGAAAATCACTTTTCTAGACATGCCCGGTCGGGTATGTAGGCATACCCGGTTGGGTATGAGCCATAAAGTCAAAATCCTGCACGTTCTTTTGTCTCTTCAGATTCTGATTTTGACACCCGAATCAACTCAATACCCGATCGGGTATTGCCTATACCCGACCGGGTATATGAAATATTTTTTCAATCTTCTTTTTATCTTGTCCCCTTGCACTTTCCTTGATCTTTTGGGGTACAAACTTGATCCTTTGGATGATCTTGACCTGTTTTAAGCTCAGAATAATCCTAATCTAAACAAATTACATCTATCTAAGAAAATGAACTAATTACACCAAAAGTGTGTAATTTTCAAAACAACAACAAATAAAACTAGTTAAAATAGAAATAATACATAATAAAAATACAACTCTATCAATACACAAGGATGGTGGTAGATCTATTCATGAAGGCATTAACTCGGCCTATGAGACCTCTATGGAGGACACAATTGTCAAAAGTAGACAACAGAGCAAACCTCTGGGAGATATTCGAGATAATGAAGCAGGTCATCCTCCGACTCAATCGAAAGAAAAACATCTTAAGTGTCTAGGGTGCGGAGTTCCTATGATGTATGGTCAGTTAAAAGGGTATCAAAGCAAATCCAGAGAAAATCAAAGTCATCATTGTCATTTCAAGACAATATAACGGCTCACAGCAAAGTCATCATTGTCATTTCAAGACAATTTAACGGCTCACAGGTCGGTTCACATCCTCAACCGCTTCCTCTCCAAATTGCCCGAGATGTCCCTCACATTCTTTAAGATAATGAGGAAAGCAAAAAGCTTCCAATGGACAACAGAGTTTGAACAAGCCTTCAAAGACGTGAATATATACCTCACCTTGGTGTCAATTCTCTCCAAATTAGAAGCATGGGTAACACTTTACATGTACCTCATCATTAATATGAATACGATCTTCGTACTCATCCAAGAAGATGAAGAGTTGTGGAAGGAGATATACTAAGAGGCATAGCTCAATCACCCTTAGATCGAAAAGATGATGTTAGGCATTGTGTGGATAGTGAAGAAAATTTTCCACTACTTTTTAATGCACCTTGTCTATGTCCTCACCCAGCAACCGTTGTGCACCCTAATGAGAAGTCCACCAACTTAGTCATAATGGTAAATATGTCATTTTATTTAGCTAGTCACAATGGCTAAGACTCGACCATCAATGAAGTGGTAAGTCGTGGAAAACTACATTGTCGAGTGCATAGACAGTGATGAATGGTGGACCCTACCGACTGATAGCTCATCAGCCACCAAATTTTATGGGGGGTGTCCTAAAAACCTGGAGGGCTTCTAGGCATACTATGACATCCATTCCATTGGACTGAATTTTAAGTTATAGTCCGAACTGATACGTTATCATCTGAGTTGTTAATGCATTTCAAAATAATAAGAATACACATAAGAACATGTCACTCCTCATTAAATCGAACCAGAAAGAATCAGACTAGACCATATCATATTTAACCAGATCAACTACAGTAAATCATATCTTACCAGATCATTAATCGGGGCGATTGGCGCGCGTTAAGCTTTGCGCATATTAATCAGACCGATTAGGCCGCTTTTTAGAATTATGCATTGAACTGTACCACTATATCATGCTATAACATACCATACTGGAGCTGGCCAGACCTGAGCATTGGAAAAGTTTGAAAAAAGATGGTGATTTATAATTTATGTGGCATTCATATAAAACTCATTGAATACTGTTTACTTTATGAAGCAATAAAAATAATAAATTTAAGTGCGCACATAGTGCATGCTAGTTCTTTTGTTGATAAAACAGGTTTTGGACTTCTTCAGACTAATCTTACTTGTTCAAAACTGACCCTAAACACTTGGGAGATTTCGAACTGAACCCTTCAACTATCAAAACTGACCCTAAACTCTTGGGAGATTTCGAAGTCAAATTCTTCATTTTGTCTTTCAAGTTCCCAACATCATTTACTATATTTGTATATAAGGAGGGCACTTAACTTATTAAGCGCGTCTCAAGTTCTTGACACTGTTCTAGAAGAAACGTCATTAGTTCTTATTTCTTAACATCAAGTTCAAACTCGCACATTGCATGTAGGCTACGAGTCAATGTCATTATTTCAAGAAAATTAACTCCCCAATATCATGAAGAAGTGACTCGAATTTAAGATCCCCATAAGTGTAGAAACATAATGAATGTTGAGCTAATCCATGCGCTCTACAATTAGGATCTTAGTTTCCGTGTTGTGATGTCTAGAAATTAAGTCATCACTTCTATTTTAGATAATACTTTAGTGATAAAAATACCAAGAAGTAATTTATTTCTATGAAAAGTCTCTTTAATTGTTCATTTTTTATATAATACTTTTGATTGGTTGAGGAAGGGCACATCTAGAAAATTAATACAAAGATTATTATACAAAATACAAAGATCATTTAATAAATATTCATAATTTGAAGGTTTAAATGGAACAAATTATACAATGGGATCAGTATATGTTGCCCTATCAATCGTTTCTTTCATTTTCATTTGATATTCTGATTTCTTCTTCTTCTTCTTTACTTTCTTCGACTCTTTTCTCCTTCTCTCATCAAAATGCCAAAAATTTAATTGTGATTTTAATTTTTTTAATCTTCAACTTAAAGTAGAACTGAATTTTTTTCTATAATATTTTTTTATATTCATACACTTTTGTTTGTAATATAGTTTTCATATTCATACATTTTTTTTTGTACAATATATTTTTATCTCTTTATATGTGTTTCAGAAGGATGATTAATTAGATAAAGATGTATCACATAGAATTAGAGCAGAGTTGATGAAGTGTAAGAGTGCAACATGATTTCTATGTGATCAAGGTATGCTGACTAGACTGAAGGGAAAATTTTGTCGCACATTTTACCAAACATCAATTAGGCCTACACTAATGTATGACGTAGAGTGTTGGACAATAAAATAATGTCACATTCAAAAGATCAGTGTTTCAGAGATGTTGTGTATGTTACGTTATATGTGTGGACATACTAGAAAAGACCGCATGGGGAATGTGATAAATTAAACAAAAGGTGGAAGTAACACCTATAGAAGATAAGGTGCAAGAGTCAAGATTGAGGTGGTTTGGTCATGTGCGTAGAAGACCGGATGATGCGCCTTTAGACGAGTTGAGAGGTGGTGGGGGAAATAGGTGGGTATGAGGGGGAGAGGAAGACCTAATCAGACTTGGATTAGATGAATCAGAACTGATATGCTTCTTCTTGGGTTGGATGAGAGTATGAATTTGGACTGAACAAACTGGAAGACACATATACGTCTGGACGATTGATATCTTTCTTTCTTTCTTTCTTTCTTTCTTTCTTTCTTTCTTTCTTTCTTTCTTTCTTTCTCTTTCTTTCTTTCTTTCTTTCTTTCTTTCTCTTTCTTTCTTTTCTTTTCTTTCTTTCTTTCTTTCTTTCTTTCTCTTCTTTCTTTCTTTCTTTCTTTCTTTTCTTTCTTTCTTTCTTTCTTCTCTTTCTTTCTTTTCTTTCTTCTTCTTTCTTTCTTTCTTTCTTTCTTTCTTTTCTTTCTTTCTTTCTTTCTTTCTTTTTTCTTTCTTTTCTTTCTTTCTTTTCTTTCTTTTATCTTTATTTTATTTATCATTCTATTTTCTTATGTTATTTTCATCTTTTATTTTTTCCTATGTCTTTTATCTCTTTTATCTTTAATCTATCTTATGTTCATATGTTATTTTTATCTTATCCATTTGATCTCACCTTATCTTTTTATTTTTCTTATCATTCCACTCCTTTTTCCTCTGATATCATGGATCAATTCATGTTAGTCGACCCCAAAATCTTTTGGAATAAGACTTGGATGTTGTTATTGTATATCTTTTAGTGGGTTTTAAGACACCAAGTTTATTTATTTCAATTTACATTTTCATTTGTGTGATTTACATTTTCATATGTGTGAGTTACATTTTACATGATTCATAAGTTAAAATCATTATTTGATAATACATAGTGTTACATCTTCTTATGTGCGATTTACATTTTCATGTGTGCGAGTTACATCTTTTTATGCACAATTTAAATCTTCATGTGCGCGAGTTACGTATGTTTCGACTTGGCTCAACAAGTTACACTTTGCATACACACGAATTACATTTTGAATTGCTTGAAGTTACATTTTACACACACGATTTACATTTCATATATTAAAGATGCCATAATGACCACTAGTTGAGAGTAATACGAGTTACAATCTAGTGAACGAGTTGTATTTATTGCTCACTGTGATTACATTTCGTAGCAGCGTGAATTACATTTCAATACACACGATCCACATCACAAAAAATATTGAGAGAAAACACATGTATTGTTCATAAGTTTGTTTTTAATTAAATCTTAGACATGGATAATGTTGGAGGAAAGGGTCAATTCAGTACATCAACTTGTATGAGTTAGAGTAATTCAGTAAAAAGTAAACTACATTGCATTTGATCTTTTTAAGTACACAGATTCGATTGTTTAATGTTAATTAAGTACACCCGTTAAATTAACACGTTAATACGCCTGAGTTGGCTAACAGAATGCTGAGTAAGAAGGGGTAATGGACCAAGATTATGGCGCCGACCTTCACGAAGTTGACCAAATAGGGAAAACCGACTTCCGGAGGTCGACCTCGGGGGGGCATTGCCTAGTAGGGGTGCATTGACCAAGGGGAAGTCGGACTGCGGAGGATTGACGTCGACCAAGGAGTTGGGGCTGGCGTCGATCCTCAGGAAGTCGGCCTATTAGCATTCTGTTAGCCAACTCAATCGTATTAGTGTGTTAATCTAACAGGTGTACTCAATTAACATAAAAAAAACCAAGTTTGTGTATTTAAAAAGATCAAATGCAATATAGTGTACTCTTTACTCCCACCTCGTACAAGTTGATGTACTCAATTCACACTTACCTCAACAATGTTGTATTAGGAGTAGATGTACGATGTTTACGATGGACCGTTCTCACGGACCACACTATAACAACTATCTAAGGAATTATTTAAAAAGAAAAATATTTAGTGTACACTATTTTGTGTACGTCATTCACACATGTTGTCTGTCTATGCAAACACAATTGTATACACAAAACAGTTGTATGTATACATAAAATTATTTTGTGTATACATATAATTATATCTGTGTAAACTATCAATGTGTGTGAACAGTACACAAATCCAAACATTTCTGATTTAAAAAAGAGAAAAGAGTCAAATGAGGTATGTTACTATTATGAAATGAAAAAATTGCACTTTTGGTCCCATGACTATTATGTCACTTCCACATTACTCCCTTGACTTTCAATTTAACCAAATCTAGTCCGTGACCTTTTCCCCCTTCACCACCCGGCGTCATTCCGACCACAACTCCGGCAAATTTTAACCGGAAATCAATTAATGAAGGTTAGTTGCGTCATTTAATAGCATTTATAGGTTTTCTTATCGAAAAAATTTCACTTTTGGTCCCATGACTATTATGTCACTTGCACATTACTCCATTGACTTTCAATTTAACCAAATCTAGTCCATGACATTTTCCCCTTCACCACCCGTCGTCCTTCCGACCACAACTCCGGCAAATTTTAACCGGAAACTCATTTATGTAGAAATATTGGGACATTTTAGTAATTGTATGTTGTTAAAAACGGCTACCTACAAAATTAACTTCAATTAATGTTGAGTTAATACGCCGACTTCCTTCATTCTCAAAACCGAAGTCTTCTCCAATTTCCCAAACTTCCGTCAGCCTGAAAATCCCCAACCATCGTTCGAACAATGAGGACCCGTCCGGACCGTCGGAGTGAAGGAGAAGGAACAAGTGCTGAACGACGTTCGCCAACAAATGCTGGTGATAACGGTAAGAGGCTGAACTTTTTTTAAAAAGAGTGGAAGAAAGTAATGAATACAAGGCTGAAATGAGGTGTATATAATTGGTGTTTGCCCATGTTAGGGGTTTTATGTTGAGGTTGAAAAAGAGGTTTTTTTTTTAAAAAGAGTGGAAGAACGTAACATGTGCAAACACCAATTATACACACCTCATTTCAGCCTTGTATTCATTACTTTCTTCCACTCTTTTTTTTTAAAAAAGTTCAACCTCTTACCTTTATCATCAGCATTTGTTGGCGAACGTCGTTCAACACTTGTTCCTTCTCCTTCACTCCAACGGTCCGAACGGGTCCTCATTGTTCGAACGATGGTTGGGGATTTTCAGGCTGACGGAAGTTTGGGAAATTGGAGAAGACTTCGGTTTTGAGAATGAAGGAAGCCGGCGTATTAACTCAACATTAATTGAAGTTAATTTTGTAGGTAGCCATTTTAACAACATACAATTACTAAAATGTCCCAATATTTCTACATAAATAAGTTTCCGGTTAAAATTTGCCGGAGTTGTGGTCGGAAGGACGACGGGTGGTGAAGGGGAAAAGGTCACGAACTAGATTTGGTTAAATTGAAAGTCAAGAGAGTAATGTGGAAGTGACATAATAGTCATGAGACCAAAAGTGTAATTTTTTTGATAAGAAAACCTATAAATGCTATTAAATGACGCAACTAACCTTCATTAATTGGTTTCCGGTTAAAATTTGTCGGAGTTGTGGTCGGAAGGACGATGGGTGGTGAAGGGGAAAAGGTCACGGACTAGATTTGGTTAAATTAAAAGTCAAGGGAGTAATGTGGAAGTGACATCATAGTCATGAGACCAAAAGTGGAATTTTTTCATTATGAAATCGTTACATAAGGTCATATAAAGTACTTAATAAAGTGTCATATGAATACATGTACTTAATAAAAACAATCAAATGAGTCCTAACAACCAATTCACAACCTCGTAATCCCGATTTTAGCGTGCTTCTGGCTATCTTTTCAAAATGGATTATAAGGCTGGCGTAGTGGCGTGTGGCCAAGATTGATCTAAATACAAGGCAAAAATAATGTCATGTAAGCTAAAATCGAGATTAGAAGGTTGTGAATGAATTGTTTTGACTCATCTAATTGTTTTTTTTATAAGTAGACGTATTTATATGAAAGAATATATAACCTTATATGAGTAGTAGAAGATCTTATTTAATTCTTTTCCGTTTAAAAAATGGATCAAACCAAAACTTTGAGATGAAAGGCATGCCTATCCTTGTAATCTTCAAAACGGGTATGGTATTGGCATAATCACAGTGTAATCCAGAGTGTGGTCAAAGATGAAATCCTCATGTGGGGCCAAGGAGCGGTGGGCTGTTTGTTCGTAGGAATGGAATAGATAGGATGGAGCAGACTCTATAGTCTTCAGCAGGAGTTGCAGGTGCTTGAGCGCTGCCACGTTGCAGCTCTCTTTCGTCACTCCAGACTAGCAAGCACCTTCAACAGCCAGACGTCTCTTTTCTGTGAGTCCCGCATTCCTTCCTTCCCTCATATATCCATCTGCCCATCGCCCCACCGTTTTTTCGTGCCTAGGGTTTCTCGCCTCTCTGCAAAATCTCAAGTTAGTTGAATGAGCTTTTTCTTCTTTTGCTGGATTTTCTTTCCGTCTTCCTTTATTGATCGGCGGTGAAAAGCTGGGGCGGATTCCGATTCTGTGATCTGACCTGTTGTTTGGTGTCCTTTATCCGCTCCGCTTTCTGCTATGCTTATGCATGTTACCGGATCGATCTGCGATTTTCCGATGTGTGCCGTTGATGTTGTGTTGAAAATGAAATTCGAAGTTCTTTATTTTTATTTTTTTGAATTTGTGATCTTTGATTCGGATCTGCTTTTCGTGTTAGATAGACTCGAGGTTCCAGGTATCAGCGTCTGTTTGAGTGCAGAATACGATCCTCGTTTCTCTGCAACTTCATGTGTTTTGAGCTTATCCTCGCAGGGAAAATGATGTTTTGAAAGAGTTTTTTTTTAATCTCATTGTCTGCCCCAAGTGTGTGGTTTTTATTTTAATTCCGATAGAATTAAAGTGTTCTCGGCCATCGTAAATATTAAATTAAAATCAGTACTTGGTGTTATTTCTACCACTGCCAAAATCAAATGGAAATTAAGATGCCTCATTTATTGTATTTTAAACTTTTCATGAACTTGCAACTGCTTTATCTATCATTTCTTCGTAACCTGACAATTGGAACCATCTTTCTGTTTTCAGAGACTAATAGTTCAGTGATGGCATTCGCTTGAGGTTCTCTAGTTGATTTAGATGGTATGCATTAGTCCCTTGGGGTCAGTGATTGTTGGAGCTCGACATTTTGGGAATCTTCAATCTCCTCATGCTGTAAGCTGTGCATTGGGAAGGAGGATTAACCATTCTGTTCGAATTTTGATTTCAACTAGAAACATAAGTCATAGTATTTGGGGTTGCATATTTAGAACTAGAAGAAAGATGATGGTGGATACTGGTTCAACAGCCAAACAAGGGCCAGTTGTGGATGTTAATTCTGAGAAGGATGATGATTCTAGTTATGCTAGTGGAGGATGGAAGAGGTGATTGATTTGAACAGATTTGTTTATGTTGTACGCGTTTTTCATTTTTGCACTTGTTAGATGCCTAAGGGTGTATTCATGTAAGATAAGACTAAATTCCATCACTCACTATTTTTTTCACTATGTATTCTTTTGTGCTTGGCAGTGAAGATGGAAGGTTGAGTTGTGGTTATTCTAGCTTCAGAGGAAGGAGAGCAAGCATGGAGGACTTCTATGATATTAAGAGTTCCAATATTGATGGACAGACTATTTGTTTATTTGGGATATTTGACGGTTAGATTATTAGCCTGTTTGCTATAATCATTTTTAATTGTTTCTTAAGTTAGTAAGTGTAGCTTCATTTACCTTGTTACTAGCATGAACTCTCTTAGTAAAATTAAATAGCCTTGATGCCTCCGAAGTTTGTGTAGTTTAATGACATACGCATGCATCAATTTGTTGTTGCGGTGCTGTCAGAAAATCACAGCACAACACTGTTTGGCCATTTATGGATACATCTTCAATGATCTGTGCATGGCAGCGGTTGATAGATCTTTCTAAAAAACATACTATAAAGTCACACGCACCTATTGATTTTTAAAATGGCTTGATATTTGGTTTCTATTATTGGTAGAACAAATCTACATTTATTTATAGCTTTATCTAGCAATGGGTCTTCAATCCAGAATCTGATGGAAGCTTCTGGATTCAAGTTTGGCACTTTGAACTGTTGCTATCCCCGGACTGAACCTGCCATTTTCATTTGGAGAAGCTAGAGTTTGGAAGCCAATGGATATTAGTAATAATTTTTCTGTGCTACTGCAGGCCACGGGGGCTCAAGAGCAGCGGAGTATTTAAAGAAAAATCTCTTTGAGAATCTGTTGAAGCATCCCGAGTTTGTAACGAACACCAAATCTGCTATAAGTAAGACATACTTTCATGTGCTTCACTTTCACATTTTCTTAATGTGAATGTGCTATGCCTATGTATCGTATATTATAATCTCTAAAAGCGGGGGTTGCGGGGAGGGCTGGGCACCTGTCTATTGTTTCCCCGAAGAAAATGGATTTTAAGAAAGTTAATGTCCATTCCAGGCGAAACATATCAACAAACAGATAAGGAATTTTTGGAATCTGAAAAAGATACTCTCCGTGATGATGGTTCTACTGCATCAACAGCAGTTCTGGTTGGAAATCATCTATATGTTGCCAATGTTGGAGATTCAAGGACCATCATCTCAGTAAAAGGAAAAGGTATTTTCAGATGCTCAGCACATGACATTTTTCTGGTATATATATTTAACATATGTGCCTTTATCATATTGGTAGTTTAGAAATCCAATATATTAATTCTCTCAGTACTTTCATTCCCAGATTCCTCTAATCTGGGACTGTTAATTCTTAATAAGGTTCACTTTTAGAAACAAAATAATGAAGCATTTTAGTTAAGTTTTCTGTTTTTCAAATTCATTTTCTGTGATCAAAATTGTTGCATGTGAAGTGGAATTTTCATAACCGGAACAGCATATATATTCGTTTCTTATTCATATACACCAATTTTAAGACTGCAGTGGATGTAGTTAGGTATTTGGCTTTCTTGGTAAAATTTTGAGGTTTTTGGCTGTAGGCTCTTGAGTGATGTCTCTTTTTCATCTTAAATTCTGGCAGCAATTGCTCTGTCTGATGATCATAAACCAAACAGAAGTGATGAGAGAAAGAGAATAGAAAATGCAGGTGGTATTATTATGTGGGCAGGTAAGAATATTTCTACTGCAAATGCATGCTTAAACCAGATATTTCTCGCCCACTTCTCTCTCAGCTATGCCATTACCCACGCATTCTTCTTTCGTTGGAAAGATTAAGACCATGCTTGATAAATTTGTTATTTCAACAAATTTATCAAATAAAATGTCAAAGCATAACAAGTTATAATAGATGTCGGGTCAATAGCAGCTTAGTTAGTTGTCAATCCACTGCATTGAAAACACTAGTTCATTCGTTGAGTGGATTGATAGCTAACAGCCAAGCACATCCCTTCGCTATGACAGTATGCTACCAGCTATTCGGCAACTACATATCATCAAACATGGTCTAGTATAAGTGACGAACAAATATATGTAGAATATAACATTTATGTAACTAAATGATATTATAATGCACCATTTATGTTTGCTGCTTTTTCTATTGAAATATTTACGTAGGAACTTGGAGGGTTGGAGGAGTGTTAGCAATGTCCCGTGCCTTCGGTAACCGCATGTTGAAGCAGTTTGTTGTGGCCGAGCCTGAGATTCAGGTAAGAAATTGTCATTTTTATTCAACGTTTCATTTGATTTCGTTTATTTTCAATGATTTAGCTTTTTAAACAAGAAAGCAGAATAATCATTCTGTGCAACGTTTATATTACAAGCTTTTTATTCCAACGTTTGTTCGTCCATTTGTTCCGTGCAACTTTTGTGCATCCATTTTTTCCGTGCAACTTTTGTGTGTCCATTTGTTTCATTTATCTTATTTATCTCCTTTTATTCTATCATTTTTACTTTATCTTATCTTTTTTTATCCTTTTTATCATATCTTATCTTTTTATTCTTCTCATTTTTTTTAGCCAAACTATGTTTTGGTTGAAGATCACCTTTTTTCCCAATTTACAGGACCAAGCAATCGATGAAGGACTAGAGTTGCTTGTGCTGGCCAGCGATGGGCTATGGGACGTGGTGCCGAATGAGGTAAGGGGCTTATCGAAGTATTAGTATACCCAAAGTGCCCTTTTCCGTCTTGTATGATGTAACGAAATTTGCACTGATTGCACAGGACGCCATTTCACTGGCAGAGTCGGCAGAGTCGCCTGAAGCGGCTGCTAGGAAGCTGACGGAGACCGCTTTTGCCCGGGGCAGTGCTGACAACATCACCTGCATTGTGGTGAAGTTTTCTCATCCCATCAATGCAGAGGAACCGGTTGAGGTTGCCGAGCAGGGCAAAGCTGATGATGGGGAGCCAGCTTCTGCGCCTGCAGAAAAAGAAAATTTATAATTTAATAAGTTAGGAAATTTGAACTCAAACTCTAGTTTTCATGGTAAAGATCGAATGGCGGGACATATTTGTTCATTCATTTCTTTTTGGGTCCATTTCGTCTATAATTTGATATTTTTCTTGTTATATTTTTTTCTTCTTGTAATTGAAATGAAACTATATTTGTTATTTTGCTTGTAAGAGTTTGTGTTTACCCGCCACCCTCTGAGTAGAGATAAATTTATGATGAGTTAAATATCACAGGCATTTTTACTGGTCGGGGCGGGTAAAAACTCATAAATCTTTTTTGCAGCAAATGCCCAAAATGGCATGCACTTAGAATAATGAAAAATCAAAGTTTATCCTCCGCAACTCAACCAACTCTTTTGGGTGGTGAAAGTTGAACCCGCCATGCACTGATGGAAGTGATGGAACTATGGAAGCCTATACGATCACTACTTGTTGGCGTAAATTTGTTCATGAAAATTATCTGGAGGAAGGTAATGTTCCTGTGTTTGAGCTTCTCGAGGTGAATGAACAGGTGGTTTATGTTTTCTCTTGAAATGGAATTACTCTGAATAGGAGTTGCATGTTTCTTCCCTAAATGATCCGGAAAATATGTAATTACGATCGTGCTTGAAGAAATTATAGATTGAGATATTACCCAAAATGGGACTAAAAAAGTTTGGAAATTCCAAAATAGGACTTCCATGTTTTTATTTCCAAAATAGGACTAATTACTGCCATGTTTTGGCAGTACCAGACTTCAAACATGGCCGTATTTTCCAAATTTGGCAATAATTAATCTTATTTTGGGAATAAAAATATGACAGTCCTATTTTGGAATTTTCAAACTTTTTAAGTCTCATTTCGGGAACTTTCCCTCATAGATTTATAGAGAACAGATGGACGCACAAAAGTTGCACATAAATTCCACGCAATAAATGCATGCAAAAAAGTTGCACGCGCAAGAGTTGCACGAGTAATTGCATGGTATTTGGCTATTTGCTACGGAGTACATCTTAGTAGTCTTGGACTCGGGCCGGGTGGCCCGACCCGGAACCGGCCCGGGACTGGTACTGTGCTGAACCGGCCCGGCCCGGTGGCCCGGCCAGTGACCGGTCCGGGTAGGCCCGAGCCGGGGGGTTCCTGGTGCGGGCTTGGGTCACCCAAAAGCCGAACCGTCCTGGCCGGTTCGGGCCCGGTTCCCATCTTTTTATTTTTATTTTTTTTCATTTTTTTTTAACTTTTTCGGGTTGGGTTGGGTATTTTGGGCCATTTGGGGTGGTTTGGGGTGGGGGGTTAATTAGGAAAAGGGAAAAGAAAATTGACCCAAGGCCCGGCCCAGCCCGGACCCGGCGGCAACCTGGGCTGGTCCCGGGCCCACCTATTCAGAACCGGAGGCTCGCCCGGCCCGAATCCAGCCCTACACCTAGTCATGGACCCGGTTTGGGCCGCCCAACCCGGGACCGGCCCGTCCTGCTACTGTGCGGGCCCGGAACCGGCCCGGTTCTCGAGTTCGGGTTGGGCCTAGGCCCGGTGGGGGGGGTCCGGGCTCGGGCCTTGCATTTGGCGAACCGGCCCGGCCAGGCCTGGGTCCGGGCCGAATTATTTTTTTTTTTTTCATTTTTGGGTTTAAACGGGTTGGGCTTGATGGTTAGGAGGGGTTTGGGGGGTGGGGGGGTGGGGGGGGGGGTTAGAAAAGCAAAAAACAAAAAAAAAATTGACCAAACCGGAGGCCCGGACCCGGTGGCTACCCGGGCCGGTCCCGGGCCTTCCTTCCCAAAAAAAAGCCCGGCCGGGCCCGGAACCAGAACCGGCCCGGCCCGGGTCCATGACTACCTACTAGGCATGGACCCGATTCGGGCCGCCCGGCCCGCTACTGTGCGGGCCCGGAACCGGCCCGGTTCTCGGGTCCGGGTTGGGCCTAGGCCCGGTGGGGGGGTCCGGGCTCGGGCCTTGTATTTGGCGAACCGGCCCGGGCCCGGGTCCGGGCCGAATTAATTTTTTTTTTTTCATTTTTGGGGTTAACCGGGTTGGGCTTGATGGTTAGGAGGGGTTTGGGGGGTGAGGGGGGGGGGGGGTTAGGAAAGCAAAAAAAATGATCAAACCGGAGGCCCGGCCCGGCCCGGACCCGGTGGCTACCCGGGCCGGTCCCGGGCCTTCCTTCCCCAAAAAAAACCCCGGCCGGGCCCGGCTTGGAACTTGAACCGGCCCGGCCCGGGTCCATGACTTCTACCTACACCTAAGACTTGTGTTCAAATAGTAATGGAATTTAACGAGAGGGAAAAATAAATAGTGGCTATTAGATTCATCAAAAGTTTGGGAGGATCGCGTACAAGTCATTTAAGAAAATTTGAGAATTTACTTCATTTCTTTTTGTTCATTCACTACATCCCAATAGTAAGCAATCTATTTTTTTCTTGCATCAATGTGCTTCCTAACAATGTATGTACTAATTCGTTGTATTGCATTTTCAGTTCTGTATAATTGTATAAATATAAATCGTTTTAATATTACAATCATATTTTTAAGGTAATGAATATATTTATTTTATTTTTATTTCTATATACTAATTTCATTCTATTGAGAAATATTGAGAAATTACTCCATATATAATTGATTAAAATCAAGGTAATGATTTTTTTTTTTTGACTTTTTATACTTTATTAACCATTATAGTAGCTTAAATGATCATTTTAATGCTCTAATGTATGTTGTAGTGCCTTTGATGATAACTTATTTTTAAATTTAAATCATTATTGTTGTCCATCTTCTACTGTTTGGGTATATCTAATTAACGAAAAACCTCTTCTATTAAACCAATTTATGTAAATAATATTACCTCCGTCCCATTTTATGTGTCTTAGTTTGACCCGACACAATTATTATGAAGTGGTTGAAAAAGTAAAAGTTGTGGTTGGAGTTTGAGTATAATAAAGTGAAATGGTGTAGGCCACATATTTCTTTCCCAAAAAGAAAAGTAGACATTTATTTTAGAACAATCTAAAAAGAAAAGTAGAACATGTAAAATGGGATGGAGGGAGTAATACGGATAGTGAGTGTACTTGATATATACTAAAAATGTAGGAAAGATTAAAGATGTAAGTGTAGGAGTAGAAATGTTGGATTAGACATTACAATTAATTGTACACTATAATCATTATAATGTCTCGGAAATCATTGTTGGGACGTTCTAAGTAAGAACCGAATAGATGCCGGCTTAGCTATATGGTAGGGTTGGGCATCGGTTTTCGGTTCGATTTTATCGGTTTCGGTTCGGTTTGGAACGGGTTGAAAGAATTATTACCAAACAAAAATTATACTATTTTTTGGTTCGGTTAGGTTTGAATTTGTTATTTTTAATAAAATATGAAGATTTTTTTTGAATTTCTTTAGTTCAGTTCGGTTTTTATCGGTTTCACTTTGGTTCGGTTTAATACGGTTAGGAAGAAATACTACCAAATCCAAATAAAATTGCGTATAGTCCGACTTCAGTTCGGTTTAGTGCGGTTCGGTTAAACCGAATTGTTATGCCCACCCAGGCGGGAAGGTTATTTTCGAAATTGCGCCTAGAACGCTCTGTTCTAAAAATCGTTCTAGGCGCCCGACTAGTCCCCGCCAGGCGCTAGGCGGTGATCGGGCGCCCCGATTTTCGTCTAGGCACTCCGACTGATTGGTTTGCCATCTAGGTGAATTAGTCGGCCGCCTATGGCACCTAGTTGCCCGTCTAGAGTGCCTAATCGGTCGCGTAGGCCGTCTAGATTCACCGAACATTACTTTCTTTTTAAATTTTAATTTTCTAAAAGATATATGTACTTTAACTTTAGTCATGGCACCTAGTTGCCCGCCTAGAGCGCCTAAATTTTATCATTATTTATATTTATAACATAATTAAGTTAAGTGATTAGTTATCATATACTCCCTCCGTCCCGCTAAGAGCCCTCCGTCCCGCTAAGATTGTTCCAGACACTATTCACTTAGTCAACACAAATCACTCTTAATCTCTTACTTTATATATCAAATTTTTATCAAATTTGATTTTAGTTTTTGCGACTTTGTAATGTTTTTAATATAGTTTTTGAATATGTAATTTTTTTTTTCAAAAAATATTTTGAGTGTGGTCAGGGATCTGTTTTCTTTATTGTCGATCAAGCATCGTAAACCAAATTGTCCCAAACATAGTGGGACGGAGGTAGTACTAAATGTGATAATTCTATCTTTCATGTTTGTTAATGTAAATGTATATATGTATTTTATACACGCAAAAATACAATATTACTTATCATATTGATGCAAAAATATAGATAAAAATACAATTTGTATGTCTTCAACTAGTCCCCGACTAGGCGCCCGGCCGCCTGGGCGCTAGGCGTTGGGCTAGACTGCTGGAGCCCAACTAGCGCCTAGTACCTTTTTAGATATTGATAATACAAATATACGACCGTATCAAATATGAAAGTGTAAATGTAGATAATGTAGGATTAGAGATTGAGGAAAAAATGAATCAAATGGTTATGTATTTATAATTTGTTTTAGCCCTCTACGGCTCTACCCCCAAAAGGTTATATAGTTGTTACTAGTCATTCGACACGGCTTGTTGCCCCCAATCCCACCCTTTAATTTAAAAAAAAAATGTTTGGACTGGGCCCACTCTATCCAGTCCCCATTTAGCCTACCCAAGACGAGAACCACCCCAAACCCGATCGGCCGGTCGGGTACCTGATCAAAGACTGGGACCGGTAACTCGGACCGGGTCCGGTCCCGCACAGTAGCGGGCCCATGATTGGGTATATTTTTATCCTCAAGACTTGTATGTTTTCCTTTTTCTTCGTAGGATGAAACGTAATTACAAATACATACTGTGTATATTTTTATGTCAAGACTTATATTAAGATAACTTGAAATAAAAAATACCAAACATAAATAGTTACAAGAAGGGTCCTGTCTTCTCAAGAAACTCCAAAATTAGCTAGAATAAGTGAGATTTATGTGGTGGAACAAATTTTTCCATTGTATTAAGGACTGAAATTTCCTGGTCTGGTATGATCTGAATTGGTCTAATAAACATTTGGTCTGTATATTTTATAACTATCCAAGTCTGATATAATCTTGTCTGATTTGACCTGATCTGGTCTGAACTGATCTAGTATGAGATTGAATACAGTCCAACTGTCCAAGTATCAGTGTTTGGGCTCGGACCGAAACCGGTATCGGAGCATACCAGACCGGTACCGGGCTCCACTTTTCCAGAACCAGTACCTCGGGCCTGGCCCAACCCAGGCACCCAGCTCCATCCATATCCCAAGGTAGGGTGCTGGGAATTTCCACAATGTTTTTCCCACCTCCGGTCTCTCGTCTTTGGACACCTGGTGTCGGGTTTGATTGGTCTTGTGTCATTTTTGACTTTTCACTATCTACGGCCTTCAGTGATCAGTCGTGTCCTTGTTTCCTCATTAATCAATACATGGATGCCAAGTACAAGTAGCGGGCTAGAAAAGTACTAATCTTGTCCTTAAATATCATCACATTCACACGCTCCCTTTTCATGAAAGATAATTAATGGTGTTCACATTATTTTTCCAAGTTGAGTAAATGAGGAGTTTATATTTTAGAATAATAACATATTCTTGGTCACAGCAATTTGAATTTTATAGAGCAGTCTGAACATAATCAAATCCGGAACAAACTGAGTTATGTATCTTACAAGATATGCCCTGGAGTTCCAGACCACCAATATCTCCATGGAGTTGCACCTTGTCAATGCGGCCAACACGCCTGACCAAATTCTATCTTTGTGTAGTGGAATTGTGGAAAGAAGATGAAAAGCAAACAGGAGGATAGAGTACACACATTTTACTACTAAATTGAACTTTCACATATTCCTATTAAACCGTTCGCATACCAAAATTAGTATACAATTAATAATTGAAAGACTATTTTTGGTAACAAGTAGCACGAAAGCACTTCAAAAACTTTTGAGACAGTTCTTCATTTAGCAATTAAATGAAGTTCTGTAAACTACACACATTGCACTTGTTTATTTTTTCATTATGAAAAGGGCCTTGCTAAGTCAGTGGTCATTGGATGCCAAATAAAGACCAAAATATCTAAATAAGCGCATTTTCACATATCACAATCACAACAGTATGATTGTATGAATGAGGCCATACAGTGTTTTAGAGGGCACCATCAGCTAGTGAAAACTTCTAAAGGAGAAAAGGCAAGCGTTCATGAAATAACAGCCAGTTTACACACGTTCTGGTAAAAAGATATTCTGAAGGAAAGTAACAATGTGACCCAGAAAAAGAGAGTTCAATCGGGGATCATACGTTGTTACCGAAGCTGATAAGGAGGCATTGCAGCAGCTGAGGAGTGTGGTACAGCACTGTTTTGGGTGTTGTAGTACACATTGCCAGGAGGCATGTAAGGAGAGGGGGGAGGATTGTGCATGTGTGAGTTGGGCATAGGTGAAGGTCCTGCAGCACCAACATAGTTCCATGTAGAAGCACCAGGGTGATGCGCAGGAGGAGCATTGGGAGGATAATGAGATTGGTTGTTGTTGTATGGATAATGAACACCTGGTGGAGCTGCTGTTGGGGATGAAACCACAGTGGGTTGAGCACTTGGTAGAGGAGGGGCATTTGGTATTGTATAATCTCTGCTCCTGTCATTGTTCACCTGAAATTTATCATCATTAGTAATGATATACTAAGAGCCCGTTTGGTAGCACAAAAATCGGCTGTTTTGGCTGTTTCTGCTGAAATTTATGAAGTTCTAGATGAAGTGGCTGCATTAGCTGATTCTGCTAATTTATGAAAAAATATTTTAAAATATATTTTATTAATAAAATAAAAAAAATTATATGTAAAAATAGCTCAAATGATCATCTACAGTAACTTCAGCCAATACAACCAGAAAAGTAACTACAACCTTACTTTTTCTGCTTATTACACAATTCAGCGCACGAAAGTAAAAGTTACGTGTTTGGTGAAAAAGTTGGCTGATAAGCCTAATAAGCCGAAAAACAGTGTTGACAAACGGCCTCTAAGATCTTCTAATTGTGCAAATTTTAACCTATCTTTCATTTCAAGTCATGTACAAAGTTATCTTCTACTATTCTTTTTATTTTTAAATTAGAAGTACTTTCTTAATCCAAACTACATCAAATGATAATTTCATAAAAATTATTTTAACAAAATTGCTGCAAGAAATGTTTTACCACTGAAGGCCCTACAACCTCTTCATAATGAATAATGAGGAGAAATTCAAAAACTGTCACCATCATATATGATTTATCTACTTGCATATAAAATACTACTAAAATAGCAAGACTGGTCTTGTCTGGTTGTAGAATACATATTCTGAGACCAACATGGCTGAAGCAGTGGGCACTCATTAAGTAAAATCAAATACAAATCCCACTGTCGTACAGTAAAATTATTATTCATAAATAATACTTTTTGGGAAAGTTTTGGAGCGGAGGTGTCATTTTTAATTTTAAAAACATATTCTTTAATACTCCTGTATTTTAAAGTTTGCTACACTTTCGTTGGGATGTATTTAATAGTTTGCTACACTTTCCCTTTTTAGAAAGTTTTCCTCTAAAAATACTCAATTATACTTGATTTATCTACTTTTTATCTTCTCTTTCATACTTTTCCAACTTCTCTCCTTTTTTCCACGCTATTCATTACCCCTAATATTTCCTCAAATAATGTGCCAAAGCCTATTGTAGCAATCTTTAAAATACGGAATTGATAAACTAATATAAACTAAATGGCTGAGTAATATAATTCTCTTGTTTAAAAAAAAGAATTCACATTTTGCTCCAAAAATAACTACTGTGAACATACCCTTATACTGAGATCAGTATGTCGAGAATAAGTAATATGAAGTTTGCAAAACCCCCCTTCATATATGCAGTGTCCTTCCAAGGCCTCCTTTGCAGCAGTAGCTGTCTGGACATCTGTGAACAAAGTTCCTTGATATTAATTTTTAACATGCAAAATGCAGACAACCCAGGAACCATAACCCTCATCATAACGACTCAAGCAAGCCGACTCATTCGATTATCAAATGTACTTAAAATAGAAAATAAAAAATATCATTTAGTCAGGTACAAGCCATCAGCTTAATTTATATCATTCCCAAAACTATTTTTGGAATGACTGCAGAAACTATCTCAGCTCATCGTTGTTCCATAACATGCTTGGTAATTACTAATAATACCAACTATTAGGATACAACAACAATACCCCAATGCCGCAAAGGCTCCCACCTACGGTAGGGTATGGGTGGTCGGATGTACGCAACCTTACACCTGTACTAAAGCACAAAGAGACTGTTTCTGGATGCCCCATGATGAAATCACGTCGAAATTGCTTGGACTTATATGAAACCATCAAATAAATGATATTTGGAAATAGGGTCACTTATTTGATATTTTGATATTAGTTTTTGATGAGTTAAATGACTGAATTTTTAGTGAAAAAATACTTTGTATCACTTCTATTATACGAAGTATATTCAATTAGTTGATATTATTAAAAGTCATTTCTTAAGTACGAATTATTCATAGTTCTTGGAAAATAGTTTGTACTATCTAAAATTACTTTCCATATAGAGAATTGAAGGTTAAAGATTAATCTAACCAGGATATTGGATCAAAGCCTGGAGACCTCCATTCTTATCAAACATGGCAATTTTTAAGACCGATCCAAAAGCCGAAAAAACCTGACATGGCCAACAATGCTGGATATAAACAAAACGGATTATAGATTATTGAGGAATTCTCTAGCTGAATGTAAGCACTTACTGTGTGCAGAACATCCAAGGTTACTGCATATTGCATGTTCTCAATAGCAGCAAGAAGAACATTACTCTCTGAGTCCAATTTCTTTCCATCTAAACCAACACTGATCTGCAATTGCAACATTCAGGTCATATATCAATATAGAGTACTTAGAGTTTATTTATTTTATTAGTTTTTTAAAATGTTGAGGGGGGTACAGATTTCAAAAATATCTCATAAACTCACTTTTATGTGTAGGTGGATCCTGACAATTTACTAGTTCCACTCCATTATGTTATTCCCTTTGTTTCTAAATATGTGTAACATTTATGGGCATGAGATAATAATAGTATGGATCAATGTTCAAAATTGTGTATTGCATAGTTGAGGCAGTTTCATAGGATTGCATATAGGCATGAGACTGAGGTGTGTTTGTGTATAATAAAAATAAAACATTCATCAAAAGTAAAAAAAAAAAAAACAGTGGACAATGATTACCAACAACTGCACTGACATCATACCACATACTACGTATAAAATATTATTAGAGATGCAGTAATGGGCTAGATATTATTATGCATACATGCGTCCAATTTGAATAATTAAAGATAGGTAGGACAAATGTAAACAGTAAACTAGCCTACTGGGAATTACATAGATGACATATAAACACTTACCATTCATACATGGACGGATTACTAACTCAAATATCTGTATAACTCAAAGAATAAAAAGAGAACACCTTGAAGGGTATGTTGTTGAAGAAGAGAAAAAAGAAGAGGGAAATGTAATCACAGAAGAGGAGTAACAAGTCACAGCAAAGAGCTATAGAAGTCGACCCAGGACAGGCTAGTGATTGCTGCAGAAGAAGCCAGTCTTAAAACTAAACTGGGCTGATTTTTAAGGTGTGACCAGCTTCTATTTAGATACTTTAATAATCCCTAAACTAAACGCAGAAAACAAAAGGCATATGCCTCCACAACCGCAATTTATTGCATATGCCATAAGGCGTGCGCCTCAGTAAAAAAGGAGAAAGCCTCTGCAAGACACACCTCAAGGCACTATTGCATTGCGAGTTTACAAAGCATGCTATGGATAGTCAAGCTTCTCATATAAATTGCATATTCACAATGGCATCCTTAGTTCTATGAACTAAGGTGAATTAGGGTAGAAGTAGAACAAATTCTTGCGACGCTTTATAAAATCAATAAACGGTGCTATTTAGAGACAAAAACTTTTCACCAACACCATGCTTAATCAGACAACGGAGTATAACTACTTTAAGAGAGCTTTCTAATGTCCAAATGGTTCAGCAATGCATTATTAGTGCCCTATAAAAAACCACTTCCTACGTCCTCTGGCATTCTAGTCTTAGTAAGAAAACGCTAAATTTTTTACTTTTAATCTAACTATCTCAATGATGAAAACTATTCAACTTTTGGTCACCACATCTATTAGTTCATTTCTACTTTACGTCCCAATTTTAAATTTTCCCAATTTTACTGCACTAAAATAGATTTGTTACCACTTTTGGTCCTTCCGATCACTTATCCAATAAATCTCTTCACAATTTCTTGTTGATTTTCTGAGGGATACGTGATAAAAAAGGGAGGGGGGGGGGGGGAAATCTAGTCATGCACCAAAAGTACAAAGTAGAAAAAATAAGTTGGGGGACCAAAAGTGGAATATTTTATCAATTATACGTGTGTAGAGCCCTTATTATGTACCTGACCACTTGCATCAATAGCAGAGGGTGCAACAGGGAGGAGAGGATTGGTATAATCCCTAAAGCAGAATAAGAGGAACATAAAAGGACAAACTGATAAATCACCATTTAAATAAGATGCAAATAATAATATTGTGACACTTGCTTAGCAACAACACTAAAGGATATCAGTGACATTTTACCTGCTACGATGACTCTGAAACTTTACGCTCAAATCAGTGTGAGCAGAATATGTGATTTTGAGACTACAAGGTCCAAGTTCTGGAATTAAATAGCTGATCAAAACCAACAGCAAATTGGTACAGTCAGTTTGGGCACAATAATGATAAATAAGCAATCATCAAGGATATGTTTCAAATACAAATTGTCAATAATTATCACATTCTCTCTTTCCATAATTTATGTTAGTGACCCCTTGGCAAGGTCCGCCAACTTATAAAAGTAACAATAATATATATGAGGTCTGAAACCAAGTAAATGTGCATAAATCGCATAATGTGCGCAAATAGCACTTCACAAATTTATTTTTATTTCAATATCTTATATTCGTATTCTATTAGAATAAACACGAACTCAGAAATGCAAGTTACGCTAGAAGACAATAGTATGCCAACTATCAATTTCTTAATCAGTACTAATCACAAAAATTAGTACTGGTTTGTTCCCTCTCGCCACTAAAAGCCTAAAAGGCCTCATCACTCTGCAAGTAACCATCAGCAACTCAGCAGCACCATAACTGTAAGCCTAAATTTGGATGGAGGTATTTGGAGTGGAAGATTTTGGAGGGCATAGTCTATATCTTGACCGATATAATGTTCCGGAAAAAATGAAAAAAGGGGTGATTGGATGGAGTGAATTGGAGTTGAAGAGACTTTGGAGGGCATACTCTATATCTTGAAGATGTAATGTTCTGGAAAGAAAGGGTGATTGAAATGCTTTAGGATCAGTCGAGCCCATATTTTGCTAATCATTCAATTTATATAAAATCTATCTCTCACATTATCACACACAAACACATGTATATAACTATATATATAGATGAAGCTTTCCAAAATCTTCCCCTTTAAACCCCTTCATAACCAACTATCCAGATAGACCCTACATAACATGAATGAGAAGACCCTGAGTGAATATAAGACAAGAAGTGATGGGCTAAGAACATGCATGTACAGATTTGGGAGATAACTAATTAAGGCTCTTTATAAACATCCAGCCAGAATGTAGACGAACCACATCTACAGCTAAGGATCCATAACATTTGGGTTACATCCCAGCCAAAACTGTATATCCAAACATCACCTGGGGATGCTTCTTCCATCAAGAGCATCCTTTGCAGAAGTAGCAGTTTCTGTGTCAGTGAATTGCACCAGAGCCTAAAAAAAAGGCTAGAGTAAGTTTGTGCTATACAAAGGAAAGGCTTGAGCATTACAGCCAATTTGAATTTACAAAATTATACAACACCTGAAATCCAGCAGTCTTTTCAAATGTAGTGATCTTATGCACAAATCCGAAGGCGGAGAAAACCTGGAACCGTAATAGCATTTAGCATTCATAATGCAAGACAACACAATACATCCGGAACAAACATATATAGGAAATTGAAAAGCCAACAAGTTTCCACAATGATCTCTCAAAAGGAGATTTACACTGCAGAAATTACACCCAGCACTGTGTGAAGAAATTTTTTCTTATTAACCAAAAAAATACACATTATAACTGTAGGGATGCCCCATACATATTCTTTTTGCAGAAAATGTAAATCTGTTCATTTTTTTAACATAGTATCCCCATCAACCCCCAAAGAAGTGAAAACATATGGTTCTTTTTTTTTGGGGGGGGGGAATGGTGACAGAGTTTAATAATGAGGGTTTTACATGCTCAACCATTGGTGCTTGGCCGTCAGGATTCCTAACTATCACTCCAAAAGAGACGAGATAAGTGCTTCAACTGGCAAGGAGTTGGTAGAAAAGGATACTCTTGGTGGGAGAACCGGAGAAGTGCATAATTTTAACAAAGAAACATAGGAGCTCTATGACATGAAATTTATCATTAGTAAAATATGCTCTGTATATAACAGAAAACTATAGGAATATAAATGAGCCATCTAGTGTATAACCATAATTTACACCAAGAAGCCGTAGATTCACTTAATGAACACAAATGAGGGGCAACTTAGCAAAACTTTAAATTTTATTAAATGCATTGCATATGTAAATGCTGGATGCAGAAGTAACATTTTGGGGAAAGGAACATCTAAGTAATTAGTTTACAGAAGATGACCCGATATGAACTTATATAGAAACATGGTGGCACGTAGGTCAATATCACTGAGAGTCCAAGAGTTGTGGTTTAAAAATATGATGAAAAATATATTTGAAGAAAAGTCTTGGCAGATCCCAAGATTATTGTCTCCATGCAAGTATGCAACCAAATCAGAAGCATTTGTTTTGAAGATAATGCCCTCTAATACTATACTTATAACAATCAAGGTTTCACTTCTAAAACGAATCATAGTGTCCCTTCATGTTTATGCAAGGGAGCTTAGTGCATATAGAGAACTGAAAAGAGAGTATCCGGCACTCCAAGAATCCAAGGATAGTCAGATGAGAAGGGGAGAGAGAGCAAGGGTAAGCAAAGGAGAAAGGAGACAAACACACATTTGCTCATTTTTCCCGATGCAATAAGCTGCCATTGAAGATATTTCCTTGGCATGGGCCTGCCGATACATTCACATTCTTGTCAAAAAAAAGATGCTACAAGAGAGCTTGATGTACAACAACCTAAGCATCATAGCAATGAGACAAGTTTATTCTGTAAAGTATTTTACTTGGATCCATAGGTGCAAGGAACACATAAATTACTTACCAAGTGCAAAACATCAATGCTGACAAGGCGTGCATCATTTCCCTCAATTGTCACTAATAGTACATTTCCAGCAACATCTGCAGTGGTTTTGCTGTTCACTATCTCTTGCCTGTTGGAGTATTGTAGGTACACGGTTTTCCCCCGCACCTGAGCTGGCTCCGATGATGAAGCATAATATGATATCATTGCAATTGCCTGGTTTTGTTCAGCCTGCAATCGTAAAAAATGAGTAAAAAAGAAAGTTCATAATATATACAAAAAGTGATCCTTCGTAATGGTCACAGAGTAGAAGGGAAAGGAGATGTGTAAGACTTAGCACACTTACAAATTCTATAAAAGCTTGGTTTCTATTTGCTCCAACATTACACTTGGTATTGACAACTTTACCGAATGGCTTTCCCAATTCAATCAGTTCCTCCTCTACGCATTCCCATGGTAAATTTCTTAAGTGGAGAACCTTGGATGGAGGCTGTGTATACCGAAACTGAGGCTGACTAGATACTGATGACATTCCGCGAACGTCCAACCTACATAGATAAATGGCACAGATTGTGGTGTTGCCGATGCATATACTCTTCTTTGTAATTGCAGACCCATAAGACAGTGAAAACAGACAACAGTAACACATTACAGTGTTATCATTATTTGAATATATATCTAAAAATGCTTTATTGGCTCATTTAAACCAAATCAGGTTCATCAGGATTCATTTTAAGAAAACCTTTGTGATCTGATCACGTATATTAAATGCCATAATGGTGCAAAAGATAGAACAGTCAGTTTTCCTTCAGTTTAACTTTAAATAAAAAGAATTAAAACACAGTAAACATAAAGGATAACAAGTCTGTCCTAAATAACCCATTAACCCATACAAGTGGCGATCCTATCCATTTCTTACCCCTCCATTTCCTTCCATTAATATCCTTTTGAGAAAATAACTATGATAATAAGGAAATGTCTCCCCTTTGTTACATTTAGGGTACGTCTGAATATCGTAAAATTCTAGGTAAAGAAGGCTAAGTAAAGTTAATTTCTTATACTCAGTTTTACCATGGAAAATGCAAAATAAAAATATGATTATTCTTTGTAAAATTTTTACAATTCCGAAATAGATCATTTTGATATGTGTATGCTATGTAACTATACGCATACATATATTTGTCTAATATGATTAAAAGTAGTCTGAATAGCTGTTGTCCCACTTCCGCTATAGCCTATATCACTTTCAGGATAGACTAATACCCTAAGCTAGGAAGCACTGAAACACCAAACGTGGGGAAACGGCTGGAAACAAATCCCTTTTTAGACTGCCGCACGTAAGCCTATCATCAAACAAGTGAACCGCGCTGAAACTGAAACAGGATAACTGAATACCTGCGATTCGGCAAACGGCGAGTGGGAGAGAGCTTACCAATTGGACTAATTTCTCCAACTCGGAAACGAAATAAGGGCGATATCACGATTAAAAGGATTGAGCATACAATACAGATAAGGAAGGAATAAATCGAAATAGGGCACGCCAAGATAAGGGAAAACAATTTGTACCAGAGTGAATGTTCGGCTAGGGTTCGGAGAATTGATACCGGAACAGCTCGTCTCTTCCTTCAGCTGCTCAAAATATGAGATGATAGACTCGGGAGAGGTGTACAAGGCGCCCTCCACGAGAGCTCTAAACCAGATTAAGGTTAAATTAGTTTGTTCAGACTTCAGAGTAATTTGATCTCCTTGAACTCTCTGATGTCTTTGAATGTTTTTTTAGCTAAACAACCATAGTTAACATACCTTCTTGGTGAATTAAAATATTATATGGAGTAATTAATTATTTAAACTCAGTTATTCTAAAATTTGGTTGCACACTTGCACCAATTTTCATAGATTTTATGAATTCCTTAAATGGTGGATTTTGAAAAATACATCAGATTGTGTTATAACTAAATAAAACACATAATCTGCTTGAGAAACAATTTAACAATTAAATTTGATTAGAAACATGAAGAATTATTGTATCTATACTGCTTTTAATCATTATATTGTGATTTCCTTTTCACAAATAAATTATACTACGTACTATCGTATGTTGAATAAATTATTGAGTACGATCTCTTTATATTCATACCAAGATAGTAATTAACTAATTACATACAACAATGCTTCGTGTACATAGCATTTTACATGCCGATGAAATTATGAGTGCACAAACTTTTTTTTCATTTTGTGAATAAAACTATTTTTTGCACTGACAAAAAAAATTGTTTGTCACAAACAAAAGAAATTGTTGGTGCGTAAAAAGATTTTCTTCACAAAACAAACAAATTATTTGTATACAGATAATTTGATGGGCGTATAAAATGTTATGTATTATTTGACGCGTACAAACAACATTTCTCCTAGCAATGTGGTCCGGTTAGGAAATTGAGATTTCAAAATGACTCAGTTTGTATCACAAGTCTTTATTGATTCTGTTTTGTCAATTTTCTACTTTCCGAATCAATTTAGATCAATTCCACTTTTAGAAGGGAAATCATAACTAACCGGTAACACTTAACAAGCTTCGATCTATTTCGGTTCGATTACCTTCCAAGATTTAGTTGATTTTCGTTCATTTGGATTTCCTTTGATTCAATTTTAAATTTCGACTCATTTATTAGTCTTGATTCCGGGTTATAGCTCTTTTGTTCAGCCCTAGTTTGAGTAGTACACGGTGTGGAACTTAATTCTATAAAATGGACTGAAAATAAATTATTGAGGACAAGCTCTTCATATTCGGGTCGGGATAGTAATTACATACAATCATGTTTCGTGTACACGCTAGTTGCACACAACATTTTACACGCCAATCAAATTATCCGTGCACAAATAATTTTTTTCGTTATGTGAAGATGACTAATTGTTACACCGGAAAAAGAAATTGTTTGTGTCACAAATAGAAGAAATTATCGGCGCAAAAAACAATTCTCTTCACAAAACACAAAATATTGTTTATGCACATACAATTAGACGAACATATAAAATGCTTTGTATAATTTGATGTGTTGAAACAACATTTCTCAATAACATAAGTCACTATATTTTGTTTATCAGAATGCCTCACTCATAACAATGTAAATACTCCTAACAATGTGGATCAGTCAGGAAATTGACATTTTGTAATAACTCAGTTCGTATTAATATCGATTTAGTTTTTATCAGTTTTCGATTTCCCAATTCAGTATATATCAATTCCATTTTGAAAAGGGAAAATCACAACTAACCGATAACACTACTTAACAAGCTTTGACCCATTTCGGTTCGATTAACTTCCATGATTTAGTTGGTTTTTATTAACTTGGATTTCCTTCGATTCAATTTCGAATTTTTACCCACTTATCAGTCATGATTGGGGGTTATAGCTCTTTTGTTTAACTTCCATGATTTAGTTGGTTTTTATTAACTTGGATTTCCTTCGATTCAATTTCGAATTTTTACCCACTTATCAGTCATGATTGGGGGTTATAGCTCTTTTGTTTAGCCCTAATTTGAGTACACATAGCACGAAACACAAATCTATAAAATTGGGGATGAACCGGAAGAAAATGGTTTTCTAAATAGAGGAATGCTTGTTGTACACATATGTTATACAAATGTGTAATTTATAAAGCAGCTTTTGAACGAATTGCCTATAGAGACAGACAACTACGAGGCAACTATGAAGTGAAAAACACGGAGAAAATAACATCAAGTGATTTAAAAGATTAATGGCTTTTTCCTTGAATATTACTAAATTAAAATTATCAATGTCATATGTCATTATTGTTTTTTTTGTGTCACTGCTGATTTTCATGTCACTTTCGAAATTAATGACGCCGTAAAACATGCACTGTGCCACCAACGTCGCTAGCCACCTTGCTAGCACCGACAACTCACCGCTACAGTTGTCTCCCTCAGAACACTACCTACTGCCCCTCCCCACACCACAGCCCGTGCCCCCGAACCGCCCCCGCCACCCTCCCTAGTTACGGTCCGACCCGCCATTTCCCCCCTCTCCAGCTCAAACTCTAGCCTTCGCCCTTCCATTAACCTAGCCGCTGCCATCACTGAACCCTAGCCGCCATTGTTGATTTTTGTACTGAACCGTTGTGGACATCACTGATGGAGAGGTCGGCGCTGCCATCGATGCCTAGATCGTCCATCAGCAACATCAGCTCCTCCGATCCACGATGGCGGGCTCCATTGAATAAAACGATTATACTTTTGTCCATTCAAAGTCCATAAGTAATATTTTAGTCATTGTACGTGCCCAAATTGTCCATGACACCAACAAAACATAGACAAAATATAAAATGTATGCAAAAGGTATAGAATGGTCGTGTACAAACATAATTTTCCAATGATCAAACATCACTGACAAGAACATCCTTGTACGGAGTGGGAGTGGTGGCTGCCGCCTGTTGACCCTCCTCAACAGGCTGACGATCTCTTCTCCACCTGCAGCCGTCGTCGGCTATAAGAGGCGGAAAATCGCCAGAAATGAGAGGCATTCCACGGCCGTCCCTTTCACGAACCAATCGATCTTGAGCACCTCCCCTGAGCTTTTCCAGCCTCATTTCCCCATCCATCTGCTGCATTTTGAACACTTTGACAACGTTTGCCAATCCCCCGGCAAAAAGTAATAGGCTCCCGCATATACCCAACCACACCCACTTCCCACCCTGCACAAAAGGAGAATTAACATTAAATTTACTCAGTTTTGTTACTACCAATCCCAAGTTAAGTTCGTCTTTGAGCTTGCTAATGCCTAATGTATGGTACAATTGTTCTTGATCTATTGCAACATTTCTAGCACCTCTAAAATGATTTTCACCACATAAATTAAATTCAGGTAAGAGGACCATAGGTGTGGGCAAAAAGTATCAAAAGATTCAAAATCCAAATTTACTGACTAGCTATTGTCACTTTTAGCTTCAACTATTGTTATAGGACACTTCTGATCTTCATAAAATCACTAAAAGTGTGACTTTCAAAATGATCAAAATGGACTAGAAGTGTAAAATGACAAAAAATGATATTTAAAGTGTCTATCTCACAATTTGTGTTTTACTATTAATAATAGCATTTGTTTTCTTTTTAAAAGGTTTATTTTTAAGCAAAAAAGAGTGTAGGACATTGAGAGTGCAACTCTCTTGGACTATCATTTACATCTTTTACTTGTTTTCATCAGTTTGATGATCTTCCTATTTGCCTCCCTCTATCAACTCTCCTGGAGAGGTTTTGATCAGGTTTTGGTTATTTATCCCCTCGCTTTTGTATCTTTTCCATTTTCTTTAATAATACATAGTATTTGGTAAGATAGCTTAGTCTAGGCATTCTTATTTTCTCGACTACAAAACCAAACGAAACTTGAGACATAAAATCAAACTTAAAGATGGGCTTAAAGCATATGCGAGTTGTGTGTTTATATTAGATAGTAAAAAAGTACTTGTTTCTTATTGCAAATGAAGTTATTGTTCAAATGTATATAATGAAGTTAAATATGCGTGCATACCAATAATGATTTGAAGCGGCTGTGGTGTGCAACATGTTGATGATGGTGGTTTTGGGTGTCATTGTAATTGAGAATGGCTCCAACCAGAAGCAGCAAACTCGCCATCAGGAACGGAATGTGGACGCTTTGTTGCAGAATCTGAACGTGCCCGCCCGCTCTCTCGTATATCTGGCATGAGTTGAGGATTGAACCAAGCAGCCATAGTGCAGGCCCTGCTATCAATAGGTTTAAACCATGCTTCTCCAGTTCCATGAACTGATCACTGCCCTTCTCTGCCTGCACCATTCCATTTAAATATGTACATCATTTTTATGATTTACTTGAATTCATTACATATGCCCACAATTTGATCAGTTCAAATCGGCTAGAGTATTTCATATAGCTAGCTAGAAGTGTGGTTGTTTTCTTATACATTTTCACTACCTATTTTTGAACCTCTCTACTACGTACGAAGTATTTTTTACCCCTATTGATGATCTCAAAAAGTTTAACCAAATTTGGTCCTATTTTTGAACTTTATCTATTTTTTAGTCGCATTGATGAACTAATTAAGGAATTTTTTAACCAGTTTTGGTCCTATTTTTGAACTTTATCTACTACGTATTTTTTACTCCTATTGATGATCATCATCATTACCCCAGGGTAAGGGGTCAGATGTAAGTTGGTAAAATGTTTGTCAATTTTCATTTTATTTCCAAATTTTCCTAAAGCAAGTCTGTCTGATCTTAATTGGTTTGATAAATGTGTTTTCACGGATAAATGTGTTAAATGTGTATATTATGAAAACGGGTTCAATTAAAAACATCCTTGAAAAAAACATGTTCGTAAAATATAAAAACACAAACACAAACAATAATACCCTATACCTTAATGAAAAGGAACAGAATTCCGAGGAAAGAACAAACACAGCCGAGAATGTGCATCAGCGGGGCGGCGAACTCGATGAGGGCGAGCTGCGGGTCATAAGCAAACAAGCAGATCCGGTAATCAATCCCGGCGAGATGAGCTACAAGATCATGGATATTCACTACGGCGACGAGCACCAAAGCAAAGAGCAAGAGCACGAGGCCGGACTTCGGCTCCCTCGACAGCTCGGCCGCGAAGCCGCACAGCAGCACGATCGTGGAGAAGAGATACAGGCCGGCGTTGATGTATTCCGATCGGTTCCGGGATGCCCCGGGGCCGTAAGTCCGGCAATCTCTTGCTGTCGCTAGTTTCACCATGCTTGATTAGTCTTTTTTCATGCACACCTACTGATAACGTCGTGAATTTCCTGATCCAATTCCAATCCTAACTAATAACACAGTATAAACCAAATAGGAATTCCTCGAAAGAAAGATCATCAGATTAGATTTTGCCGGTACGGTATGTATGTTATGTGAGTGAATATGCGAGAGCTGGACACGTGTCATCCTGCATGGAGGCATATTATTGCTTCGTGTCATGCAACCTAGCTACTTAGGATGTTTTTATTTGGACTGTAATTTGCTGGTCTGGTCTGGTCTGGTTTGGTCTGGTCTGGTCTGGTCTGGTCTGATCTGATCTGATCTGGTCTGGTCTGGTCTGGTCTGGTCTGGTAAGATCTGGTTTCTTTGTATTTTTATAACTATCCAAGTCTGGTCTGATCTGGTCTGGTCTGAACTGGTCTGGTCTGGACTGGTCTGGTCTGGTCTGGTCTGGGGCAAATTACAGTTCAAGTAAAAACATCCTTAGTCAATTTCCAAACCGAGAAATTATGGAGAATTCTTCTTGAACTCGTCCCGATTCGAGACAATTATTTTTTTGAACAATTTTTAAGTTAAATTTTCTTTGATATCGACAAATTTGGAAAAAAATTGTTAATATTACAGACAAGTTTTTGTAAATTTTGTTGATGTCACCGACGGCATGTACAAAAAAATTAAAGACGAAGTTCTATACCACACGTTTGACTGGTTAATTTAAGGTCATTTTTTCGATTTGCCATATGAATATATGATTGCTCGCTCCATATAGGGATGAACCCGGACCGGGCCGGGTTTTTTCTTTGGGAGGGGAGAACCGGAACCGGCCCGGATAGGCAGCGGTTCCGCGCCGGACTGGTTCCGGTTCAATGTTATTTTTTTTATTTTTATTTTTGCTTTTGTAATTAACCCCCTTCACCCCCTTCACCCCCAAAACGCCCCGCCCAACCCGGTAGAAACAAAAAAATTGAAAAAAAAATGGCCCGAACTGGGCCCTGACCGGCCGGGCCGGTTCCACTTTTAGGAGGCCCGAGCCCGCCCTGCGAATTGAGCGGTTCAGTAGGCCCGAACCGGCCCGAAGACTGGCCAACCGGTCCGGGTCCAAACAGTACCGGGCCGGGCGGCCCGACCCCAGTCCACCCCTAGCTCCATATATTGTCATTCGGAAAAACATATGTTGACTTTTGTAAAGCAAGTTCACTAAAAGTATGTAATTAATTAGACAGGCACTGAAATGCCTAAAATCGGTTTGACCTCCTGAAATGTCCATTTTATTAAGAGATAAATTTTACTGTACATTCATTTGCTTATTAAAAGAAGTACTCCGTAAATTTTATGTAAAATACAATTTTGATACTATTTGACGATAGTGTTTTGCAGTGCACTATCAATTTATTTAGGGATAGTAATTTGATATAAATTTGTTTATCATAAAAGAAAGTGAATAGTTTATTTAGATATAGAGGTAATATTTCTCATATAAAACAATTACTCTGCTTTTACAGAAATCTATTACTCCGTATGGCCTTTGCGCTTATAAAACATTCTTTTATTACCACAAAAGGTCAAAAGCTTTTCACATTTTTTTAACACAGTAGTCCTGTTACGCGAGGGGAAGATGCCCAATACTATATTTGTTAGTATTATTGAGATGTTTGCAATTAGACAATAGCTATATATTCGGCAAAATCCTTTGCTATCAAAGTTGTTAAAAACACACATCATACATCTCTATTGTGAATGTGTCAAGAGTCATTCTAAAGACAAACATAATGAATATTAGTCATGGACCCAGCCGGGCTTTTTTTGGGAAGGAAGGCCCGGGACCGGCCCGGGCCTCCGGTTCGGTCATTTTTTTTTTTGTTTTCCTAACCCCCCCCCTCACCCCCCCCCCCACCCCCAAACCCCTCCTAACCATCAAGCCCAACCCGGCTAACCCCAAAAAATGAAAAAAAAAAAATAAAAAAAAAAAATCAATTCGGCCCGGGCCCGGGCCCGACCCGGCCGGGCCGGTTCGCCAAATACAAGGCCCGAGCCCGGACCCGCTCCCCCACCGGGCCTAGGCCCGACCTGGACCCGAGAACCGGGCCGGTTCCGGGCCCGCACAGTGGCAACCACGTATTTGCAGATGTGGAATTAAATTATTACAACTCAGAACCATAATATAGCATTCTAAATATTAGACAACATGTGTGTAACTAAACTAATATAATTCAGAACCAGAATCACCATGGTACTTAACAATCATTTGCCTTCTTCATCTGAATAATAATGTTCGCTTTTAGAAACATTCCTTAATAGTGGCATATTCATATGTTTACTCACCAATAAGGTGCAAATGTGCTCCTTTTGCAGCATATGTGATGGTCATGCTGACTTACTGGATGGTGAACTTTTAAAATCCTTTTTGGAAAACAACATATGTTATTTATTAGATTGCGGTGATGAAGTATTTGTTTGGGTGGGAGTGTGGGACTCGTAACACATGTGAATGAAAGGAAATCTGTCATTCAAACAGCATAGGTATAATGTAGATTTCATTGTTGGACTTACACCTGAAATCAGGAAATTGCTGATTGGTGATGCTGCTCCACTTCATGAGATCCAAGATACTGCCTTATTGTTGGGGTAGAAGAGAACTTTTCCTTGCCTGCTTATTTTAATTCATACTCCGTATTATTTTAACTACACAATAATATCCATACTTCAGCAGCACCATGAGTTAAAGTAGCATTATTTTGTGTGTCACCAATTCACCATGGTACATGGAACCAAATTTTAAGCCTTATTTCTTCACCAACTTCAGCTACTCCGATCCTGTCCTTTTAAATTTGAAAAGACAAATATTTGTCTTTAAACATGTTGTCATAAAACTTTTTTGTAATCCCGAATAAAATATTTCACTAAACAGATAAATTTTTAATGCAGTTTCCCGAAAAAGTTATGCGCATGTGCTAAATTTAGACCAGTCAACCAATAAATTTTTAAAAATGACTTTAAAGAGTCATATATCGTCTAAATTAACAATATAGAACTCTTTTACAAAGAGAGACCTTGACAGAGAACACAGTCTCACAAGGAGGCTGGCAGGCTGCTATTAGAAAAAAAGTAATAGGTTAAGGGTTATGATAAGCCTCTTTCCAGCACCCTTTGAACACATACGGAGTATTTTAGTATATAATGAATGGACATTTCAGCAAACACATAACAGTCACAACAAAAGTAGGGGATGAAGCGAAATAAACAACAACAGCGGACTCTAAGCAGATGACCGAAACCACATTTGTGAATTGAAATCCAACAAACAATATAGGAAAAAAGAACCAACACGAACAAGGCAGAGTAGCGATGGTAGTTAGGAATGAACTCGAGTTAAATATCAAGGGAATTTATGCTTAATTAGAAGAGAATTGATGAAGAACTTACAAAAGGATGTCAAACAATCAAGAATTATTCAATACCAGGTCCCAAGTTTCATAGCTAGATTATTGGGGGCTCTTGATCGACTTTCTAAATGGTCATTCATCAACCATGTTGGGGGCTTTCTCGAGTTTCTGAACGGAAAAGAAGTTGATTTTATTTTTGAATGGAGAAGATGAATTGAAAATGGACGGTCGCTCACAGAAGTAAGGTTCAAGAATGTCCTACGTTTAACGGATGGAAATGAAGCTGAGTTCTGTCAAACTTTAACCTGCCATAGCATTGTGTACAATTGTCCATTGCTCAAAGGTACACGAACACATTTCTTGTGACCATTGTACCCCTAGCATTATTCATGCTTATAAGATTGTAGAGAAAAGAAGTTGATTTTATTTTTGAATGGAGAAGATGAATTGAAAATGGGCAGCCGCTCACAGAAGTAAGGTTCAAGAATGTCCTACGTTTAACGGATGGAAATGAAGCTGAGTTCTGTCAAACTTTAACCTGCCATAGCATTGTGTACAATTGTCCAATGCTCAAAGGTACACGAACACATTTCTTGTGACCATTGTACCCCTAGCATTATTCATGCTTATAAGATTGTAGAGATGTAATGCAATCAAGAGGCAACAATTACTCTGCTTTTAAAGAAATCTACTACTCCGTATGGCCTTTGTGCTTATAAAACATTCTTAATTTCTTTTATTATATTGCGTATAATAATTTTGTCGCACCTTTTTATGAATATGACAAAACTAATGAACGACATTTGTAGAAATTAAGAAATAAAATAAATGAGGAACTATAAGTGCAATTTCCCATATATTTTATGAAACAACCAATAATAATTTACAATAGGGCATTTTATACTTTCTGTCATCGTATCAGCAGCATTACACTCGTGAATAACAAACCACAATCGTGAATAACAAACATCTCGCATTCTGGCGTATGATACAAACAATTTATGGGAAAAGAAAAATCCCAGACTTCAACAGAACTTAAATAATAATAATAGTTATATAGTACATATAATACCAGACCAAACAAGATCATCAAATTTAAACTCAAATGAACAGGTCCTAAGTGATCACAAAGGACCAAAATTGACAAAGAAAAATATCCATAGCCATGGACTAAAAGCAGAAAGAACAGGGACCAGAATGATAACAAAAGCCCACACACATTACTGTACTGACCTTGTCAAAAAATCAAACACCAGCTTCACTTGAGCTGATCTGTTGCTGCAATTCGGCATTAGCCTTCCTCATGAACTCATCCCAACCACTTCCAGGACTTGTATCCATGTAATCCAGGGGAACAGCAGTCTTCAAACCAGGTCTCACCCCACACCGACTCTCCACAATTCTAAACTCAAACTTATTCCCACCTTCCTTTTCTTCATCTTCCAATTCTCCCCAAGTAAAGAGTAGGGGCAATGTGAAAGCACCCCATGGGTTGAAATCTAAGAGCTTGACACGTTGATCCCGTGTAACATAAACATCAAATGTGTAACAATCTGATTCAAATTTTCGCCTAACATTAGAAACGAAAAAACTTCTAATCATCTGTTCTAGAACGCTCTTCTCTTCAACGAGAGAGGGATAAAACATAGTGACCTCTCGTTGGGAGATCCCTACCAAAACATGATTTTTCACAAAGCAACGGAACTCCATATCAGGACGCAAAGAAGGGTACCATTTGCGAAGAGCAAGAACGAAGGTGTGAGGCCTGGAGACAGTCTTATCTATGCAGGAATCATATGCATGACAAAGATCGTGTACTAATGAGTCTGAGGATTTGAACAGAAGTGAAATCTCACTGAAAGATGAACATTTGAGATTCCCGGTTAAACTAATCCAAGCAGAATCTTTAGGGGAGCTCCAATTAAGTTTAGGGAAGACAGAACCCCCAAGAGAATGAATTGATTCTTTAACCTTCATCTCAAGTTCTGGGAATGAAGGGGGTGATGCAGGCTTTTCAGATTCACCTTTAGTCACTTCATAGTCATCTTCATCTTCTGTATTACAGACTCTATTGGGAAGGGCATTGTTGTCTTCTATGGAGAGTGGGAGAAGAAAGGGTCCCTTGTCATCTAAAAGGTAGTCTATGAAGCATTCAGGAAGGTGATGGATCTCTGTTTTTATGGAGACAGATCTGAACTTGGGGTACCACTCTTGGATCTGGCATCTGTTAACTTCATTTTCCTTCATCTTCACGTAATAATGAGGTTTCTGAAGAGTGCCAATGGTATCATTAGATAAAAAAAGGTATTGTTGTTTTTAACAATATCAAAACAGAGAGTGAAATAACTCAGTTGACTAAAGGCAATAAATCAAGGAAGAAAGGACAAAAATATTATCTCTAGGCTTTTGAAAAAGAATAAAATGACTAGTTTTCCTTTTTTAAAATCTGACTAACCTTTATATAGTTAATTAAATTTTCTCTCCTTGTAAGCCCTATCCAACCTCTGCCCCTACCCCACCAATGGCCAAGTGCAGCTGTAAACAGGCGGCATAAAATTATGCCAGTTTTCACCATTTCTCATTCACTTAATTCACGGGAAAAAATTTCCAAGGGTCACTGCCATGTTCCATGGCAGCAGTGACTCTGATGGTGGTGATAGTAACACCGGTGACGGAAACAGTGACATCCACAGTCACGGTTAGTGACATGATGAATTGGAAATTACATACAAATTTTCTAATTTTATTACCTTGTTAGTCACATTTTTGTCCATATGTAAAAGTAGTCACTTTTTTGGAATTGAGATTCAATATAGTCATATTTGAGAACCCCCATAAATCAAGTGCCTAATTCTCACTTCAATCCTATTAGGAACTCGAAAAACTCATCTAAATTTATGTGAATACTGTGCATTAATTCTCTTAAGAATATCACAACAGAAATTCAATCAATTCGTTCAGGCGAAACAGCTAACACCTAATACTAACTTCAAAACAGATTTGAAAAATACATATATAGATCATCAACAAATACATACAGGGTTCCACCACAAGGCCTTCCAGGTACACACACACACAAGGGGGTTTAAGTAAAAAGTTGTGCTAAAACATCATAATGGATTTTAAAAAATGCAGATTTAAGCAGAAAGCAATTAAACAGTTCATCTGGTTCATATACTCTTTTTTGTCATTGTAGGCCCATAATATCACTATATACAAATGTAGTAATAAAAAATAACACTAAAACTAAATGCGTAAATAGCCTGTTTCACATAATCACCTTGTGACATTATTCAACAACTTAAACACACACAAAAAAGTGAAATAACAATCACATATTCAAATTAATTAAATTGAATACATGAAATCAGGGCCAGTCCTGAGAAAGTGGGACCATGTGCAACAACAAAATTTGGGCCTTCCTTTCCGACAAAAGTGGCAATCTACTTACTTATAAATAAAGCACAACCTTCTAATTGAAATTAATTGTAAAATAATTGCTATTGAGTTCAATTAATAAATTGCTATTGAGTACAATGGATTAATTAAATAATTGCTATTAAGTACAAAACTAATATGGAAATTAATGTGGCTTACGTTTATTACATCCCACATACTAACCATAAAACATACTTAAATCCTTTCATTTTCGTAGTAAATCACGGATATCATATACGAGTACCTTAGATGTGATTGTCAATTAATGGAGTGAGCCGCACAACGCAAATGTTGTATTAGGATGTTTTTATTTGGACTGTAATTTACTGGTCTGATCTGGTCTGACTTGGTATGGTCTGATATCTTTGTGTTTCTATAACTATCCAAATCTGATCTGGTCTGGTCTGGTCTGGTATGAGACATATTACAGTCCAAGTAAAAAACATCCTTATTGGCACTAGACTGGCCAATTTAATCTACTTACTTAATAATAAAGCACAACCTTCTAATTGAAATTGAATTTTCAATTAATTGCTATTGAGACCAATTAGTAAATACTACGTAGTTATTAATTATTGCAATTAAGTGCTAAATTCATAGTATTTACTCAATTGATTACTATTGAATCCAAATAGTGTATATTCATTAAATTAACTGCAATAAAGTCCTAAATTCATGGTATTTATATAAATTACGAAGTGGAAAAGTTCACCATCAGAATTATGGAGGAGGACCGCCGTCTAGCCGCCGCGATTTGAGATTGTTCTCGATGGTTTTTTTGATTATTTTTAGCGTGTTCTTCATAAGGTTTAAATTATGTTCACAAAATTTGACCTTAAAATCGATTAGGAAGTCAGATAAACAAATTATTAAAAATACTGCATTGTGTATATAAATATTTTGGTGCAGTGTTTTTCAATAATATTTTTATTTGACTTCCCGGTCGAATGCTAAGATGAAAGTTTGGGGATATAATCTAGAATACGCTTACGTAATTTCATCAAGAAAAAATCACTCGGAACTGTCTCAAATCGTGGCGTCCGGATGGCAGTTCCGATCAAGATGTCCTGACTGGAATATTACTCTATTATGGAGCATCAATTTCCAAATAAACTACAAATAATACAATCATTCCATTTAGAGAGCAAAAATGATATATAATATTGGATTTCATTCCATATTTTATAACGCTTTATCAATTGATTCTAAAAAATCATGCATAATTTTTAAAACTTTCATTCGTTTTTTTGAAATACTTTATATAATTTATTCCAATAAAATACATAGATTTGAAATGCTTTGTATAGTTCATATTCCTTTTCACTATATATACTAATACTATATGTCAAGTTCATGCGTTGCACGGACGACCAAATAATATGTAAGAACTAATACTTATTAATTTTATTTCATATTTATACACTGTTATTCATATGCACAGTATAAATTTTCTATTATAAAATACTAGGTTTCTTTTAATAATAATAGTTTTTTGTTTAAAAACAAAAAGAAACATATAAAAAGAATAAATTGAATTTTCAAAAAATAAAGTGAGTTTTATACTCCGTAGTTATTTAGTATGGAGTATTTAGTAGTAAGAGTATAATGATTAGTTTTCCTTATATGATACTCAATTTAAACAATAGTTTATGTTGAAAAATATGCGATGAAAATGTCCGTCTATTTTTAACATTGGATATATCAATGAAAACTAATTGATGTAATTTTCCTACTTATTTTAAAATTTTGCATTTTTAATTTACTGATAAAACTACTTTTTAAATCACCCTTAAAGTAGGAGAAAAATTTAATCACGAATTGAGAATTTCAAATTAAAAATTCAAATTTAGAAAATGCATAGTGCAAGTAATTATTATTAGTCATAACCAGTTTGAAAAACAAGTATGGCAAGTCATAATTCAAAAAATAATGAAAAATAAAGTTTGCATATTGAAAATCTCTTTGTCACCACATGACAACTTTATTTAATTTCCGAATAAAGCAATTTCGTGTGATGGTAATCTTTGCAGTGACAATCAATAAAAGTCAAGACTAAATGTTATCACATAAAATTTGATTTATACCTCGAGAGACAAGTTTCATTAATAACCAATTGTATATTGCTATACCAAGAGTAATGAGAAAAGATATTTTAATATATTCATATGTTCAAAGGAAACAAAATTATTCACCAAGAAGGTGAATGTCGTTTATAAAGAGGTTACGTAATTTAAGCCTAACAATGCGATATTTGGTATGTGCGGTGTTAGATTATAATGTATCTTTTTAATATATTCGCTTTAATTAAATTATTATTCACAATCAACAAAAATTTATTTGAAGTAAAATGATTAATTATTCATATATTTTATGAATTATATATTTTACAAAGTACTCAAACATTCACATCCTCCGCCTGGGGCAACGCCCGGATACAACACTAGTTGAACATAAATAAAGATGATAAGAATGATAAATTATTGATAATTAATATTAAAATAGAAGTTCCTAATAGTAAAACTAAAAGCATTTATTAACATTTCATTTTGAGCTTATTTCGATGCAAAGTCATCGACCAAACTTTCAATGTCATTCTCTTTGAGTGTTTCAAACTCTTAAAAAACATAATTACTACCAATTATTGAAACTCTCCACTAATCCGGCCTATATATGTTTACAAACTTAAAAAATTTGGAAATTGCTCTATATAGGAGTAAAAAAGTTATGGGATTCCAAAATATGACTATTATGTTTTTCTTCCTGGAATATGAGTTTCATGATTGAAAAATAATCATACAATACCTAAAAGGAGAATCGCCTCTAAAAAAAATTTCCGCCTCTCTCTCCTATTAATATTAGTACTAAAGTTATTTGATACGGAGTATTATTAACTATTATAATTATTATAATTGTTATAATATTGCATTAAGACTCAATTCTTTAGTCATAAGGAATTACGGAGTATATAAGTACCTTAAATGTACTAAAATCGCCTTTCAGGCCGGCATATTGCAAAACACATGAGCAAATCATACATTTTAGATGCTAAATCACCTTCTCTACGGCATATCATCCTCTTAATATTCTAATAATCTAATAGATGGAGATGCACTATAACATACTTTTAACAATTTTGTACTCCGCAATTGTTAAATACAATCATTATCAATTAAGTTACTTCAATAACTAAATAATTAACATTGCAACAACTAACAACAACCTAATGACGGACTGACGGAGTAATTAGATAATTAAAAAGAAATAATCCAGAAAGTTACCGAGCCGCAGAGGGGAGGCGAGCCGCAGAGGCGCAGAGGGGCTGGGAGCTTGAGAACGTGAGACGCAGAGAAGCTGAGCTGGTGAGCTGGTGAGCCCGTGAGCCGCCGCTGAGGGCAGTGACTCCGTCGCTAATCGGCTAATCGGATTTGTCGCTTGTGCTTGTCGCTTCACTCGCTTGAAGTTTCCGCTTGGTAGTCTAGTTCTCTTCCTTGGACCTGGGCTGCACCTGTACTACTAAAAAAATTGTTTGGGCTTTCAAAAATAGTGGCCATGTGCGCTGGGCTAATTGCCCCATGCTTTGGGTCGGCCCTGTTACATATTAACACACTTATACGAATTTGTCAAGTATAATTAGTTCTATTACTTTTTTTTGGAAGATGATTCAATTACTTAATTAAATAAATACTCCCTCCGTCCCATATCTATCTTCATAGTTCGGTTTACGATGCTTGACTGACGATAAAACAACTTGATCCTTGTTCACACTTGGATTATTTTTAGTAAATAAAATTTTACATATTCAGAAACTACATTAAAACCGCTACAAAGCTTGATAAAAAAAAATAAATTTGATAAAAATTTGATATATAAAGTAAAAGATTAAGATTAATTTGAGTTGACCATGTGAATAGTAAGTATGAAGATAATTCTGGGACGGAGGGAGTAACAAATGAGAAAAAAGAAACCAACACTAAAAACATGCTAGTTGAAGACTCGGAGGATTAGGGTTGCAAACCCCGACCGGCGCGAGTGCATGATCAACTCGGAGTGGTAGGGATGAGAAGAAAATGGAGTGAAGGTTTGCAACTTTGACTTAGAGAGTGTTTGCAATTGCTTTTGCTTTAAAAAAACCACTTTCTTAAGTGATTTCGGAATAAGTGATTATTAAGAAAAGTTGATAGTGTTTGACAAAAAAGTGATTTTTAAAAATTAAAGCTGATAGTGTTTGGTAAAATAAGTACTTTTTGTGTATTAGAAAAAGTAAAAAGCAATTTTCAGCCAAAAGCCGAGAAGTGCTTTTTAAGTAGAAGTTATCACTTGGAAAACCAATTTTAGCTTTTTAAGCCAAAAGCCGAGAAACGTTTTTTTAAACTATTGCAAATAGACCCTAAGTTTCATGCACGGAGAAAGATTGGATCGTTTTTTATTTAGGATCTCCCTAAAAGCCCGTAACACATGTGTTACCATTTTTAGGTAAATAATCTATTCACAATCTTCAAATTACTATTCACATTCACAATTTTTGTTGTTGTATGTATTATAATAGTCGACGGTCAGAACTAAGGAGCTTTGTTCTCCATAGGAAATAACTGTTATGTTCTCAAGACAGGACTGTGCATAGACAGAAGTGTCAGTTGTTCATCTACTTCAATAGAAGCGCCCGAGTAATGCCCTGCTACTGACTTGCTTGAATTCATCTAGAGTATCCGTTAAACTAACAGGATATGCTTTAACGGATAAGAGCCTTTCAACGAAATAAGTGTTGTGCAACACATTAAATGCTCATTGAATAAGTGTTGTACAATGATAAATTTCGAAACCAACCAAGCAAACTCTTGAGAGCAAATACTTCATTGGTCCAACGAGAGTCCAAATGAGAGATTGGAAGATAAATCTTGATATCCTTCATCCAACTCTCAAAGAAAGTTCGTCCTAGTTCTTCAACAACTTCGAAACTTTCATCTACACATCTTGTACGAAGAACGTTGGAGAAGATGTGGAGTGCTTCTAAAGTTATATGATCTAAGTGTTGTAACGAGTTTTTACAAGCTTAGTGGAACAGTGGACTAGAGGAACGAGTTGTTTCTTGAACCACTATAAAAATCTCTGGTGTCATTTACTTAGGCTTTGTTTGCAAGTGATTGTGCTTAAATAAAAGCACTTTTTGGGGAAAAAGTGATTAGTAGTAAAAGTTGGTAGTGTTTGGTAAAATAAGTGCTTTTGTGTAATAGAAAAAGTAAAATGTAGATTCTACACGAAAACCGAGAAAGTAAAAGTTGATATTGTTTGGTAAAATAAGTGTTTTTTTCTTCAAAAAAGCCAAAAGCACTTATATTAATTGTTTGCAAACAAAGCCTTATTGCCTTTATTTCTTGCTTATAGGTTCTCTATTGTTCGTCTCTAAAAGAGTTTGGACTTTGTGTTCAACAGATATTGCTCTTAGAGAACACAGAAAGGCATTTCTACCTTACGTGTTTTTAGTGCGAGGCAACCCGACCAGAACTACCATCGCTGCAGGTCACTTCTGTGATGAACAAGACCAACTCTATGAGACAGAAGCGGTGTCTCGCAAGAAATCGAAAAACCAGAACAGTCTACCCCCTCTAGACTGTTTCTCTTTTTAACCGAGACCAACAACCAAGACTGAACCATCTTTTACCACTGAGCCGCAATCATGAAAATAACAAGTTTGAAAATTCCAGAGAGACAGTGAAGGATGCAATTGTGTGCGCTTCTACATCATTAGATGACGCCTCCAGGTGTATGTGAAGATTCACATATGCTCTATTGCAAGCTGTGTGTATCTTCAAGAAAACATCTGCTTTGTCCGCCCATTACTGAACCTGGACTGCTTAATTGGCGCTGGACATCGTCCACCTACCCCTGGAAGTCTGGAACTCTTCATGCTTACCATTTGCATAATGGAATGCAAGGCGAAGAAGACCATCAGATATAATGATCTGGTTACAAGGTCCATATATTTAATCATGATGACATGATTGATACTGTTTCAAAATGTTGTCATCAGGTCCACTGTGTTTGGATGAACCGATACCGATTCAAACTCTCCTATGACGAGCCTCGAAATTTTACTAATTGCGTGGTCATGATGGGGGTTGATGATACTGATTTGTCAGTGTGTATGCTTTTGTTTTTAATTAGTTTTTGCAGTGCGTTGTTGTAGTATTTTTACATTTAAGGTGTAATCATTTATTTTCCTAATTTAGTGTAATTTGATATTTTTAGATAGATCTTGAGCAAGAATCAGTTTAGAGCAACAAAAGATCAAGGAAGAAAGCTCTTACAAAGAGCAAAGAAGGTGCAAGAGAACAAGAATTGATAGGAAAGTCCTGATTTGATTGTATAGCCCTGTCGGGTATAACAATACTCGATCGGGTATGATTCGACGCAAGTATCAAATAAGATCAAAGGATACCTTTTAACATGGAAAATTAGATTTTTGTCTTATACCCGGTCAGGTATGATGCAAAATGTGACCTTCCTAGCTACTGCAAAGGATGCCCGCTCCGTTATCCTCTATAACTGATCGGGTATCCAACTTAACCTTACCAAAACTTCTATAAAAGCGCATCTTTTCCTTCCCATTTACACATCCATTCTTCCATATATTTGAGCTTAGTCTAGATTGGTATTTTCCTTATATTTCTAGCATGTCTAAACTCCCAATGAGGAGCTAAACTTCTGTATCTTGGTTTTGCTGCTTTGAAGCTTGTTGAATGTTAAAGTTGTGAGTTATTTTCTTAAACTTTTCTTTTTCAGTATTAATTTTTCCCTACTCAAGTTTCTATATTAATGTTAGGGTAGTTAGGGTATAGCTAAGTGATAATTGGTAAACGCTTTACATTAATTACCACTAGACATGATCAATGAACAAGTGGTTAATTATGGATGGTTTCACAAGTAGTAACTTTAGATTATTAATGCATGTTTCTCTTGGTTAATAATCTAAAAGGAAAGTAATTATATTGACTAAATCCAAAAACCACTTGCGTCTATGTTGTTAATCTCAATTTATTTTATGAAGAACTTAAAATATCAAATGCTACAATCAGGTCTGTATACAACGTTTGTTCTACATTTCGCTAAATGACTAATAGTAAGGGTTATTAAGAAACATTGTTGATTCCGATTAAACATACAGAGAAACAATCTAGAGCAGGAGTGAGCAGACTGTTCTTAAAATGTTTTCTTGTGAGACAGAATATGTCGGTCTCACCGAGTTGGTACAAATCTTGATAGATTTGGCTTGCAGTGGAATAGGTAACTCTGGTAGGTTTGCCCACAAATAACACAACGAACAAATTGGCATATACCAACAGTAGGAAACAGTTGGTATATAATATATAAACTGTTGGAATAGGAATCATTTGACAAGAACAAAAATATAAGCAATTCAAACGAATGTTTTATTGCTAGTATGCATTCAGTTAGTATAGAGCAACACCAACATATTTCTTTGCTGTCAAAATAGCTTATTAACATGTACTAGCATAGTACTAACTATTACAGAGCAGTATTTATATGAGATAATTATCCTAGATATGACTAAAACTCATCCAATTTCTCAATATATGACATTATTAGTTAATTAATTAATAAACAAATAATTATTATGGACTGATATGCCCTTAATTATTATTATAAAACACTAACCTCCGACTCATTTTCTCAAAACACTAGCCATCAACCAATGTCACGACATCACCCGCCCTCGTTGCCGCAGCACCACCCGCTCCGCCGCCCTTTTACCGCGGCATCCACCAGCCCGTCGCCGCAGCATCCGCGAGCCTGACACCGCGGCACCCGCCGCCACCATCGCTCGACACTTACTCCACCATCGTTGCGGCCGTCCGCATGCATGTGCCTACCCGCGGCCGCCGCCGCCTCCATGCCGCAACGCTGCGGCCATCTCCACACCGCGGCGCTCAGCTGTCTCCAAGCCGCGACCATCTCCATGTCGCGACGCTCAGACGTCTCCATGCCGCGGCACCGGCGCTGCCCAGCCATCGCCTCCATCTGCACGGCCGCACTGCAACTCACCGCCGCCGCCGAGCTGCCTGCCTCTATTCTCAATTTGTTTTCCTATTTTTGAAATTAGGGTTCGTAGGCATTAAACATGGACAATGAACATAGACAGTGTCCACCGTACAGTGAACATGAAAATAGATATGGTTGCATGTGCGAAGTGAATATAGCAATAAATAATGTTCTATATGGGCAGTGAATGAATGAATTTGTTGGACATTGAAATATATGTTATACATAGTACATAGCAATGAATAAATGCATTAAGAGAGTTTGTTGTGCAATGATTATAACCGGTAGTGCAGTAACACAGAGCAATAATTTCGCCATGAAACACAATATATATTTAATTAGACGTAAAATAATATAATTACTAAGTATAAAAAAATTAAAAATAAAAACTAAAAATAATTTCCTAAAGTGATTTAGAAGAGAATTAATTTTGGCAGAAGTGCAATGATTATTACCGTATGTGCATTAAATTTGTGCAGTAATTTTAATCAGACAAAAATAGTGCAAAATGCACATATTTTAAATAAGGGTATTTTCGTCATTCATCATTTAAATATTAACAAAATTTTCCTTTTTTGGATTTTCGAACATACAAATGCCTAAAAACTAAGTTAGTCATATTTAAGAAAACTCAATGAGTTTTAATCATATCTTAGAGAATTTCCCTATTTATATTTGTCGTTAGTATAGACTTGCTCTGACAATAGTCATTTAATAACTCACATGCGCCCACATAGATTCCAAATTCAAGTAAAACATAAAATATCAAAAATGATATTTGTACCCACTCTTATACCCACTTTTGTACCCACCTATGTTTGTGAAGTGTTTTTTTCTTGTCTGTGAATCCCGGTTCACAGACAATATTTTGCACAAACAAAATATTGTCTGTGTATAAGGTTCACAGACAAAAAAAACACTTGACAAACATGGTGAGAGTATAATAGTGGGTACATAAAAATATTTTATGGGTTTATAAAACTTGGAGATTTCGATTTTAATGCATATTGACAAGCCCAAATATAAAATAAGAAGTTGGCCTAAAAATTGCAAAGTTCCATTTTTTGTTCAAATCCCTCTTTCTCTTTCCATGTTTAATCGGTAATTCTCAATACCTGAAATTAAAACAATTTCTAATAAATTTAGTCAAATAAATAATAAACAAAGTATTTTTGCATAGATGACAAATAAAGATGAATTAAACCATATTGTTATAAGAGTAAATAACTATATATTGCAAATAGTTCTGGCATAAGCACATAGTAGAGATTATTATAAATGATAGCATCACAATCAAAAGTAATCCTTTCTCTTCCTATTAAGATCAGATATAATATGGATTTGAATATAAACTGCCATTTCGGCTTCACATAATGGACTTGTTTGGCAATCAGCGGTTGACGGTTGGCGATAATGTTAGCGGGTTCTAAACAGCGGATTGAATCAGCGGATTTGACCAGCGGATTAGATTGGCGGGTTACAGAAAAATATTTGGTAAATTAACTGTTTACTTTTAGCGTTAATAGATAAAAAGACAAAAAAGGACATTAGTACATTCTACGGAGTATTATTTGTTTCTTTGTTGTAGTTTTGTTTAACACTCGAACTACGTATGATCTTATAAGTATATATTATTTATATATAAGTGAGTTAACTAATAATTTTAAAATTAATTAAAAAAAATATAATAATTGAAACGAACAGGTGTGCTAAAAATGGAGTTCTTTTCAGGAAAAAAAATGAACGAGTTAACTGAATGTTTTAAAGGAGTAAAAATGGATAGGTGGACTAAAAATAACCCTAGCGGCAGATGATTGATGTCGAAGCTTCATGCAATTTTTTTGGAATCATAGCTGTAAGCACTTCATATGCAGAGGAGAGATGGAGGAGATGCTCACAGCTATCATTTTTGTCGTCATGATCTGCATTCACCATCTGTATGACATGATTGAAGAATAGCGGGAGAGAAGAATACAGAGGGGGAAGAAAATTGAGATCGGCAAGGAATGGATGAAATTATGAAAAGAAATACTATCGTAGAATACACCAAAAAAGCTTGAGATAACCTGGGGTTTCTTTTATTGGGAAGAAGCTTGCGATAGTTGCCCGATGATTTTTGCTTCAGAGGAAAGGTCGGAATATGGAATGGAGAATAGAGAAGGGTACGGTTGAGAATGAATAATTAATTCAGAACCGCTGAACCCTAAACGCTTCCTTTTGTAGCGTTTTGGTTTTCGGTGTTTCGGACCAAAACGCTGTTGTAACCCGCCATCAACCAAACGCCTTATTTCAACATTTTGTCCAGTAAAAAACGTCAATTTTGGTCAAACCCGCCAAAAGTTTGAAATGCCATTTACCAAACAGGGCCAATAACAAAGCAATCTATTTTGCAAATTTTCTTTTAACAATCCCAGTAAGTGCTAGTCCTCAATTTGCCTCCCATTGAACCCTTTCAAAGCAATTCTAATAATAGATCAACTAGGTAAGTATTAGATGACCAATACTCTGAAGCAATACTCCCTCTCTATTTAAATGATCTCTACATTAGGTGTTAGCACAAGATTTAAGAGAAGAATTGTAGGGGTAATGAATAATGTAGAAAACATAGGAGAGAAAGTACAAAAGTAGGAAAGAGAATATAAAAAGTAGAAAAGTAAGGATAAATGAGTATTTTTAAAGGAAAAATTTACCAAAAAGGGAAAGTGTAGCAAACTTTTAAATACATCCCAAATAGGAAAGTGTGGCAGACTTTTAAATACAGAGGAGTATTAGTTTTATCAATATGACCCCCACCATCTAACTCACCAAACTAAGTAGTGAGGTTGCATGACCATTTAAATTTAAAAGAACGAGTGCAGTATTTTACCATTCAAGATATTTTAGCTAGAAAGTAATACTCTATGTCCTCATTTTATATTCTCACATGACTTTCACAAAATTAATAATCCCAAATACAAAGATAAAGTAAAACAAAGATGAAATAAGAGATGTCATAAAACTAGACAAGATGATTGGGATGCTTAAATTTTCATGTTATGTAACGCCTTCAAAATAAGAGATTGACAGAGATTATCAGAACCGCCAATGACTAGCTCCCAAATGAAAAATTAATAGTGCAGGACCATCAACTGTTTTTACTAGAAAACTCTCTTCCTTCTTTCTTGGGATAACTACAGAAAAAAAGATCAATCTCATTTAAGGTGAGAGACAAAAGGCAAAGTAAAAATAAAGCATGCATAAAAGGATATAATTTGAAGTACTATCTCTTCAAAAGGTGAAGAGAAACTTATGTCTGTATATGACTTTTTCTATAATCTTTAAAACCTCATTAAATTTAGGAAATTGCAAAGATTGTTGGGAATCCTAAGAAAAACCTAGACCAAATTTCAGAGACGACACACTGGTATTTGTTATATCAACGTGCACTCCAATGATATATGACTATGGGTTATTTGGTTAGAATGCGTATTCATTTTTCAACTGAATTGCATCTATAAAATAAATTGTTTGCCAAATTAGGCTTATTTACGAATCCCTGATAATGCCAAAAGCATTCTTGGGCTCTTAATCCATATCTTCATTCTTGTAGTACTTCTAGTAAGGTACATGTAAGTTATTACTCATCATTTCATTATAGTTCAATGTGTGTTTTTTAGCATGACCTAAGCCAGGTGCTTTAGGCTTTTAGTGAGGGCAATCCTAATTTGTTTATTGTTATGATAACACTACAAAACAGCCTCCTATAAATACTTATTTGAAACTATGGCATATTTATTAGTATCACTCTGTTATTAGCAATCATTCTTTTAGGAATGCTATTGAGTATTGAGCTCTCTAGGATACATTTTAACCCTAGAGGTGTACGTCTCCAATTATATGTGACTCTCTTCTTTGTGTGCCTTATTTTCTGATAAATACTGCACTCATATTCTCCATAAGAACTCACACTATCTTTGAGTAGCACAACATCAGTTTGCTTTTTTCTTTAAGCCAAACTGCAGCAATAATTGACTAAAAGCAACACGATAGATTCATTGCAATTCATTGCTGATTAGGAAGAAGTAAGACCAATGCTACAAAAAGTAGGTATTACAGACCAGAAACTTAATAATTACATGCAATAATTATGGGCAAATGAATCGATGTACAAAAATTTCCTACCTACCATTAACTCATCCAAAGCATGCCATATTTGCCATGCTATACCTCCCCCGGTTGCCAACAGTATGTCTGAACTAAGGCACCTAGAGTCTCAAATTTATCATGTCCTGAAACACAAAGATATCAAAAATTGAAAAAAACTTTTCCTGAAAATGGCACCAATAGGGACCCAATATGTAGATGAATGTCCTGTTCATCAAGTTCTTAAACATCCATAAATATACTGCTCTCAGACAATGAAAACCCCATTGCAGACTTAATTAGCTTACCATCACATGTATTGAAATCACAGATCGGGCATCAAACAAGTTCTAAATCTGCAAGAGTAAGCACAGGTGAAATCCACTGGTGATGTGATATGTGTGCCCCATGGTATTTAAATTTATTTTAGAATCTAAAATTTTGAGCACTAATGTAACTGAATAGATGTGAGAACAATTGTGACATAACAGTTACAAGCCTGGTTTTGTTGGCCATAGCTTTACCTCAAGTAATCTAATTCATTGAATACAAAGTAATTAGTACATGGAATAATTACTACTTGGACTGAAATTTGCCAAAAAGTGACTTTGGCCCTTGGCCTCTACCATTTCCATACTAACGGGTGGTTAAATACCCAACCTAGTTAATTAGGTTAAATACCATTTTTTTAATTAACTAACATGCATTGAAAATTAAGTCTCCATTTCTCTAAATCGATTCACAAGTACTATCTCTGGCATGGGAAAAAATGAACTCTAAAAAAAAGACAGGTTAGCATACCTGAAAAACGAAACTGAAGTCAAATACATCACCTCAAATTTGAAGAAATAACTTGGAAACAATTAGCTAGTACAATGCCGAGCACATTTTTAGACATATAGGAAAGCATGGCAAGCATTATGCTGTAGAGGTTCCGAGCTACACCTAGCACAAATCCATGACTGGTCCAACAAGCATGCTCCTAAATAGTAAAACTTGATCAAACTTTCATAACAGAGAATTACTAAACCAGAAACAAGTCAAAACTTTCGGAAAAGGAAAATTTCAGAATGGCAACCTGTGGTAGGAAGTCTGATGCGAATAATAAACCAGAGTGGGGTAAATTACATGGGCAGTCCAAAATGATTAAACCCTAATTCCTTGAGTAGCGGGTTTAGTCGTTTACCTTTGGACGGATGAAATAGTCCCGCTCTGGTGTTAGCTGACAGTCTAGGTAGTTGCAAAATGCTTCGTTCTTGTTCTTCCCTGCCAATTCCACCATTTCTCTGCTTCATCAACGGATCCACCATGTTAGATCTCTAGATAGCCATCTGGTAGCAATGTCAAATTTAGCCTTTGCCAATCTGTCAAGCCGAATGTAGCATACTTGGACTTCTTTCCTAGTTTGGGCAGAGGAGGTGGTGGCAGAATTGCAGGCTTCTTGAGACGATTCTGCTTATAGTACCATTCGACCTGTTCTGAGGAAAGTGGGGTCAAGCTTTGTTTGGGCATGGAAATCTGGAGGTCAATTCTGGGATGCTCTGGGACTTGCTTCCTCTTTTATCCCCTTTTTAGCATTAGCAAGATCACCAATGAGGAATTGGAGCTTTTGAAATTCATTCTTCTGCTTACTTTTGAGGTCCTCAATGGCATTAGGCAGAGTCTGGCTGACACTAGCTAACCCATCAAGCGAGTCTTGTTGTTTATTGGCTTGGTCCTTCAACTCTTGGACAAGAACCTGAATCTGGTTCATTTGCCTGCTCTTCTCCTTGTTATAGGTTTTAAACTCATCAAGCGTCTTGATCAAGTAGGAGAGAGCAGTATTCTGACTGTCAACCTTTCCTTGCAGTGTTGACACAGCAATCTGTATGGCCATGACAGATTTTGATAGAGAATCCAATCTTTCATTGGTCATTTTCTTGAAGATCTTCTGGTCCTCAACAACACCGATCTGCCTGTTGCTGTCTTCTGTTATCATCTGTCGAAGGTCACCTTGCATGTAGGTATCGATATCTGCAACTTTGTAGGACGAGCTCTTCTGTATATCGACTAGGGCTTTGACGCATCCCATCAGATTTGTCTCAAGATCTGCTACAACACCCATGATTGCTTCCAAAGGTACAGTAGGCTGTTTTGAAGCAGATGAGGATGTGTGACCAGTGTTAGTTGGTCCTCCCAGGCCTTTGGATTCTGGCAGAGTAGAAGTGTAAGAAGAAGAGGGGGTTATGGTTGTAGGCTTGGTTGAAGATGGTTTTCCAGAAGAGATTTCTTCTTGAAGCTTCTGTATTTCTGCCTTTTCGTCCTCTTCATTGTCAAATCCGATGAATCCTCCCATATCATTAGACTCTGAGTGATCATGATGATAATGGGGAAATGTCTTTGGTGATTCTGGATCAGGGGGGTGTTTTCTAGATTTACGGGAGTTTGGTGCCGACAAGGCAAAAATACGAGCTTTTTTATGGGATTTCTGAGATTACGGGAATTGGGTATATTTCACAAAAGCTTCAGATTATATGTATATCTGACAATGTGTTTTATTTACTTTAACTTCGATTTTCTCCCTTAGTGTTATTGTTATTATTTACTTTATTTATTAATAAAAAATCACTTGGTTTTTGTACGGACCACAAGTTTTGTTATAAAAAATTCCTTAATAGGAGTAAAAACGTTTTGAAATTTTAAAATAGGACTATCATATTTTTTATTTCTGAATAGGAGTAAAGTAAATTTCTTCCAAGTTTGGCATTACTAGACTTTAAACCTGACATTTCTTCCCAAACTTGGCAGAGTACTCTTATTCAGGGGATAAAAATCATGATAGTCCTATTTTGGAATTTCAAAACGTTTTACTGCTATGTAGGGCAATTTCTGTTTTGTTATTACTCCACAGTTAACATTTAATATTTACTCCACATTTAACATTTGATATTCCTCAAATATTTGTACATAATTGTCTGTGTAAATAAGCAATGCAGCACGAGCAGCATGTGTACACTATACTAGTGGGTGTACACATTATCTGTGTACACAGACAATACCGTATAAATGTATCCAAATTGTGTACAAATTGAGTGTATAAATAGATTTTTTCTTATCAGTTTTATAATTTCATATTATTTGTTCTTTGTTCTATTAATAAAATATATTTCTTATGTAATTTTTTAAAATTCAACAGATTCAGGCATTCAGCCAAATTTTAATCAATTTCAACAGAATCAGCATATTCAATCAAACTAAATAATTACATATTTATGACTAAAATAATAATCATGATATATAATAACTAAAATAAAGATGGTTGAAAAATATGTGGCATCTTAAGTGTAATAACTATAGCTGTAACGTTCAGCGACTATTTTTATGATCAAGTTTTACACTTTAGTGACTATGATGTTATACTCATAATAACTGTAATCATATTTTTGTTATTACTTTCATAATATATTTAGAAAAACCCACTACATAAAGATTGTTTTAAAAAATGTGACATCTTATTTGTAGTAATTATACTAGTAATTTAGTTATAATAACTTATGTTCAATTTGTACACTTAAATTACTATGAAGCTACCATAATAATTACACCGTATATTATTAGTCATATTTTTGTAAATAAGTTTTAATTCGTTAATATTTTTTAAAGACCTTATTTTCACAGATTAATAATGAGATATTTAATATTCCAGTTTAACTAAATTTCACTTATATTACTCGTATTGTCTATTCCTAAACAAACGGAACAAAAAAATTCATTTAAATGTAATGGAAGATAACATGTTGGGACAAACATGTTTAGTTGGACACGGATCGATGCACCAACTAAAATCCGCATCCACAAAAAAAAAGATTAGCCCATTCCCACTAATCCACTATCTATGGAGAGAGAGGGGGATTGAAAAATTTTATATTCCCGTATTTTCATACACAAAAGAGCATCTTCGTAATTTGGGAATGGGTACGGGAAAGTCCCGCATATCCGTCCTTTCCTCGGATCGGGGACAGGCTCTGACACGGTTTTGGGTGAGTGTTGGGGAGTGGGTGAAGCAGATTTAGGTGGTGTAGGGGTATTCTGGTGAGGTGGAGATAGTTGAGGTGATGGAGTTCTCTGGTGTGGAGTGGGTTCAGAGCTCTGGTTAAAAGGTGATTGGGGTGGTGTAGAGAAGGGTGTAAGAGGTTTTTGTTGGGTAGGAGGTGGAGTAGGTAAGTTGGTGGTATCGGGTTGGTGGTCTGGTTCTGTGGAAGTGGGAATGGGTGTTTTTGGTAGGACGGTAGTGGATTGTTGTAAGGTAGAGAAGGTTTCTGGTGAAGAGGGAGGTGAATCAGGGAAGGCAACAAATTTCCCTTTTCTCTCTTGTTCCCAAATCTGCCGGAGCTCATTCATGGCAGTGGGGTAGCTCTTCTGTTGGGAGTATTCCCTTGTGTCCCCTCTTCGCATCAACCACTCATCAAACTCTGCATCCTCAAAGTTAATGCATGTGGCCTCTTGTTGTGGTACAACCATTTCTGATATAGAGTTCCCTCTCAGGGCTGACTTCTTCTCTTCCAAAATTCCTTCAAGGAATTGAAGATCCAGACATTTAACAATGTCTAGACACCCTATCCATTCCAGGACATAGGGTTCTTCTGTCATGTAATGATCGACCTGTCTGATAAGGTCCTCAAGTGGACTTAATCTCCATGTCCTCCAAGCCTGGACCCGAGCAAATTGGTTATCTAAAACAGAGATGTCAATGATTACCTCTTCTGTGGTGGTGGTGGGTAATTCTGGTAGAGAAGATTCTGGTAATACAGCTTCTGGTTCAGTCAGTTCTGGTAGCACAGACTCTAATAACACCGGTTCCTCCAGAATATGAAGATGTTGATCTTGTTCCCCTTGAGTCTGTTCCTCCTCAGATTCAGAATCACTTTCAATTATTCTCTTTGAGGGTCTCTTGATCCTTTTAGCTTTCTTGGAAGCCTTCTTTGGAGCTTTTCTGGTAGGTGCCTCAGGTGCTTTCCTCTTTGAGGTCTTTTTTGTTGAATTATTGTTCCTCTCCGCAGCTATGGCAATGTTGCGGTTGGACGTGGTATGCAGAAAGGCAACCTTCCTGTAGTCCACAGCAAGCTTGTTCCTTAAGGAGATTCCTGCTTTCTCCAGATATGCAGACAGGAACAGCCCATAGCCCACTTTGCTTGACAGAGTTTTGTTATCGTTTCTCTTTGTCAAGAATGTGGTGAGGCATTCAAAGATTACCAAGCCCCAGTTGACCTTTAATCCCAGCCGAGTAGCAACCAAAGCTTTAGCACCAGAAATGGTCATGTCGTCGGTAGACCCTGTCTTGCAAAATAGGCATTTGTGAATTAAGTCCACTGTGCGCTCATAGTCTTTCTTGAGACACCACTTCTTGGCATTGCATTTCTGCAAATTCTGGTATTCTGTTCTGAAAAATATCTCACAGAAGGCCTCAGTTTTGAGCTCTACATCTTCCAGACAGATGAGTGAGCCTTCTGCAGCAGATTCGTCTTCTGCAATGCTGAAGAACCTGTTGATGCTCCCTACAGTTAATTCAACCTCTCGTTGATTGACGGTGGAGGTGATGGTTGTTGGAAAAATGTGTGAAAAATTGCATTAAATGGCTATTTTGGGGCAATTTTTTGAGTGGGGTCCACTTCCGATTTGGGTCGGGTCAAAGTGGTTTCGGATTGTCCTTGCTTAGGGCTACAATTCGATATATGGTACGCTCAAAACGGATAACGGGTGAATGAGAAATCGCTTTTCGAAGTTGACCCGTTAGAATGGAAAAACTGGGAAAAAGGATGGGTTTCTAGTGTTAATTTCCTACACCGGAAAACCCAAGGGATTTGCAACCCTTTATAAGGGATCTCCCCCCTTGAGGAGTTAAGATTCTTAAGGGTAAAGGCTCTCTCCACGCGCGCAGGGGGGGGTGCAAATCAAATCCCGAAATCGGAGAAGAAAAACCGCGACTTGCGTGCGCGGGCGACCTGCGGACACGAATGTCGTCCAAAAATCCATCTCTCAAGAGATACGGGTAATTTTTGTTTTCTTCCCGAAACGTATATTTTTCCCAGTTAGCAGAATTGCTCCGGGCAGAAGGCCACGACCAGAGGTGCTCCGGTTCTGATGGCCGCGCATCAGAACTGCTCCAGTTCTGATGGCCTTCGGGCAGAGATGCTCTGGTTCTGATGACCGCGCATCAGAACTGCTCCGGTTCTGATAACCGCGCATCAGAATTGCTCCAGTTCTGATGGCCTTCGGGCAGAACTACGTAGGGGTCTTCTGATGGCTTCTGAACCGTTACAGCAATAAATGCCCAACGTTTATATCTTTTAATGCAGCGTTAAATGGACAGTTCATGGACGATTCAATGCCCAACGGACTGGTCATTGATGTCCAACGTTCAGGTCCATTAATTCACTATTTTCATACAACAAATCCTCCTATATAAAGGCTGGCAGGTGGTTTGCAACAACACAAGTTCTTACACGATTTTACACGAATCCATACACGTTTTAGCTCTAAAAACACACTGCTAGCACTCTGAAAATTCCTTCTGAGTTCAGTCTTTGTTCTCGTTCGCTGGAACTTTTGTTTGAGTGCTCAAACACTAGTTCGTTGTCATCGTATCCTGGGAAACTATTGTTGCAACGCTCCTAGCACCGTGGGAGGCAACAAATACGTTTTAAGGACATCGTGCGTAGCACGAGCTTTGACAAATTCTGCTTCATCTCCTTTCTTGTTTTTCTTTCGTCATTTTATTTAATTAATTTATTTTAATTAATTTTTCTTTATTTTCCGAAACACACCCTACAATGGTAGCATCTACTCTGTCAGCATTGAGATAGAACTCTGCCACATCGGTCAAACTGTAAAACTGGTAAGGGTAGGTCACAACCTTAGCCAGTTGGGAGTTGGTGAGGCCAGTGACTATCCTCTTCATTCTCTTTGTGTCTTTTGCGATTTCCGGTAGAGCCGTTAGGTCACAGACCATACCGGTGTAGATTCTGTCCAGAAATCCTTTGATTTCTTCCGCGGTGAACTCAGTGATGATGTAGATGTTTTGAACGGCCATCGATGGAGCTACAGAGGTATTCTGCAAACAAAATAATACTACGTACTTTATTTGTTAACTTCATTTGAAAACATTGCTGCAGAATTTTCAAAAGGAAACATGGGCTTTATCCCAACACTTGGTTCTCACATAACCAAGTGTTGAAAAAATTGTCTTGAAAAAAAATGAATTATCGTCAATTATACAAATGCCAGTACAAAAAGAAAACAAAGGAAACAAACTATTCTAGTCTTTAATTGCTTATTATCAAATAAGATTTACATTTTTCTTTTATTCACTTATTTCACTAATAAGTTAATAACTAATCCATCCGTATAATCTACTTATTCATAGCTTATCCACTTATAACAAATTTATACATTTATTCACAATTAATCATTTACATCAATTAATTATTTAATCAGCTTATTTTATTTTTAATTCGTTTGTAGTTATTTTCTCATACTAATCTAATTCCGTCTTTATTATTTGCCGGTCCATTAATTTACTATCCAATAACTTAATCCATTATTTCTTCCATTTGTTTTATTCTGCCAACCTTATCAGCCAGAACGTTTATAATTAATTTAAAAGTGACAAATTCAATAAAAGGGCCAAATTACCGTATTGATTAAAAAAGAGGGTGGTTTATCGGATTGGTAAACAAAATATTTGAGACAAATTGGTAAAAAAAAAAAAAGCTCTCGTGACAAATTAGCCATTTTTTTAGTGAGACCCTTGTGATCATCAACTTTAGAGTGCCCGACATTTTATATCCTGTATTGTGATATTGAAGTTTCCACTTAGGGACGGAGGTAGGTATATGATGTGTGTCGTTTTAACACCAAATTATAAACTAACTAGCACGTAGATATGGAAAGTTCAGGCCGATCCCACAGGAAGTTTGGATGATTAACTACTAATTCTCAAATTATTAAAATCAAATATTTTTAAATCGAAAGAAATTAAAAATGCAGAGCATGTATAAAATAGATTAAAGAGTAAATAGAGATTAGATTATATAAATAGAGATTCCCAATTCCAAGTTTTAACTCATGTAAGTTTAATCGATCATTGACAAAAGTAATTTATTCATCATAATAGTTGGCGTAGATTAATTGCAAACGCAAACTAAAAGCGACAAACGCCGTCAATTAAGTCTAATTGATTCCTAATCTTACAACAAATGTTTAAGATTCAAGGCTCAATTGCATTAATCTTTGTGAATTTTTAGCCAACACGAATAATATTACCCAAACGGGTGAATATTCAATTTGTATCTATATTTCTCTAGATGGTTCATAAGCACTTAGTTACTACTATAATGAACCCTAATTTCAACAAATCAGATTTCAACTAGCAATAAACTCACAAGAATAGTAAATAAGTATGCATCCAAATTAACTAATCTCATGAATTCAACTGAAATTGATTCACAAAAATATAGAATACTATGCCAAATAAATCATTAAGCACAAAAATCTCATGAATTAAACTGTTGGTCCAAAATAGGACGCTCGTAGGCTTTTAGGAAAGCTACGTAAGGACACTCAAGCAGAAATCAGGAAAGCAATACGAATAAGGAAAGTAGCTAGAGAGTTTGATAGCCAGAAATAACTTGTCTATTATTTGAATCCAACTTGCCTTATATAGGCGATTACAAATGGTAACTGCCAAACGTTATAATGGCTAATTTAATTACCATATTAATACATAATTAATCACATAAATAAATATCGTATTAATGCCTGGCCGTTACTCTTCCCTGGTTGGCTGGCCGTTGCTCTTCCCTGGCTGGCAGGCTGGGCGCTCGGGCTCCCTGGGCGACAGGCTTCCGCTGGGCCGGAATCAGGCTCCTCGCTAGACCGAAGACAGGCTTCCGGTTGGGCCGGTAGGCAGGCCTTCTTGGGCTTCTGCTCCGCCGGACTTCCACTCCCTGATGGGCCCGGTCGGTTGGGTCGACCTGATACCTGATCGCCGGGTTCACTAGATGGGCTTGCCTGGCGAGACAACAGCCGTGGGCTTGGGCCCGCTGATCCAAGTTTGGGGCCAAGTCTGATTAGGCATTGGGCCTAGTCCCATAATCCCATCACGAGTCCCCCACTCCCTTAGTCGAGTAGTAGACTCGGCTAAGAGGGAGTAGTCCAAGTCAGGCGTCAATTAGAAAATATTCACATACCAGTGAGCAATAATTGCGGATTCTGTCAAATCCACAATTTATGGAAATTTTCCAATTTTAAATAAAACTCTCAGCTTAAAAAGGCTTCAAATTAATTCCGTCAGCATCCCAGCATTCCAACAGTCAGCTTTCTTCCAGGCTTCAGAATCCAGGTCAGCTTCCGAAAATTCCTGAAATTCATCATAATTATTTTTTTGTAATTATTTTCGGACTAAATTTTTTCCTTTTTTTTTTCTTTTCCCCTTTTTTCCTTTTCTTTTCTTTCCTTTCCTTTTCTTTTCTTTCCTTTCTTTTTCTTTCCTTTCTTTTCTCTTCTCTCCCCTGGTTCCCTGCGTGCGTCTTCCTCGCGTCGCCCGCACTGCCTCAGCGCCGCAGTCAACCCAAGCAGCGGGCTGACCGCCGCTTTCCCTCCGGCGGCTCTACTGGGTTGACCCCGCCGTGCTAGGCGGCTGTCCCGCGCCGTCCACCGGTCTGAGCGAGTCCGGCCTAGCAGTCCGGCACATCTGGCCGGCCGATCTGAGTGGGCTGACCGCCGTTTTTCCTCCGGCGGCTCCACTGGGTCGACCCCGCCGTGCTAGGTGGCTGTCCCGCGTCGCCCACCGGTGACGATGCCGCCCTGGCAGTCCGGCAAGCCTGGCCGGCCGGTCTGGCCTACTACCGCGTCCGGCTGGTGTGCCTCGCATGGGCCGGCGGCCACCCCCTGCCGGTCGGCGTCTCCCAGAGGTAGGCTTCCCGGCGGCTGGGCGCCCTACTTGTCCATCTCTCCGGTGCTCAGGCTGTTCGGAGAGCTGCCACCGTGTTCTCTCCCTCCTTGGGTTGGCGGAAATCCATGCACGCGTATGATGACCGGGTCCACCTCACTGCCGGCTGCCGGTGGTGCCGGTCCTCCCCCTAGTTGGGCGATGAGCCAGACTGGGTCTTCTTTCCGCGTCGCCCGGCGCTTGGTTGTTTTACTTCTTTGTTTTGCCTTTGCAGGTTTGGCTTCCCCTTCCGCTCTTGAATCATGCAAGGCATTGGGCGCTTTCCCCATAAAAACGGCGGCCAAGACTCCCCTTCAGCTGTGCAAGTTGTAGCCGAGCCCCTCCCCAAGCCATCAGACTCGGGACTACCAACCATCACAGAAGGAAAGCGTGGGGTGGCCGCGAGACCTGTGCGGGTTAGCCGTGGCGCTCGACCACATACGCCTGCGGGGGAAGCCACTGGTCAGCAGGTCGACGTCTTCCCAGAGATGGCACCAGCTAGGCGGGCCACTACTCCTGATAGCCAGCAACTGCGTGTTCCAAATAGAGCACGAGCGCAACATGTGGTCGTGTCAGATTCTGATGAGGATTCGAGTGCTCGGGAGGACCCGAATCTTTGGTGGGGCCTCGATAATAGCGGGGTGGCGAACCTCTCCCCTCATATCCAGGACGAGGACCTTGCCGTTGCCTACAGCCTGATCGGTGCCAATTGTTCATTGAGAACTCCGGAGGCTACTGAGGTACTGAGTGATCCCCCAGTCCATTACTTCGGGGTCCATATTCGCTCTCTGGAGTTAGGGATGGCCGTGCCTCTGCATCCTTTTCTGGTTCGGTTCCTCCTCTTCTTAGGTGTGGCCCCGGGCCAACTGGCTCCGGCGGCTCATATGTTCGTTGCAGCTTTTGTAGCGCGATGTGAGGATGTGGGCCTCACCCCCACAATCAGTTTGTTTTTTAGCTGCTTCCAGTGGCGCGCCTCCAGCTTTTTTGCCTCAGTTTCCCAGAGGCCGGTGAGCAAGCTATTCCGGCCGGGTTACCCTGACTCAGGTAGCCGATGGAAGAAGAGGTGGATCTGGGTGTCCGACCCCACCCTTCTGTCACCTCCATTTCAGTGGGGTGAGCGGCTCCGGAAGTGTGATCGGGTCGCCCTCTCCCCTGACCTCAAGTCATCCATCGAGATGTTGTCCGCAGGCGGTCCCCGCTCCATCAGCTCATACTTAGGTGATCGTCACTCCCTCACTTTATGGCTACTCTGTATTTCACCTTTCTCATCCTCACATTTTTCTTCCGCAGGTGTGCCTGATAGGCCTGAGAAACCTATCGTTGGTGCCGAATCTGATGACGATGACGAAGAGGCCCAGCCATTCATCGCTCGTGCAATTCCCACAGCCACCAAGGAAAAAGAGCGTGGAGCTCCCCCAAACCGTGTAGCACAGATTCCGAGGAGGGTGAGGGTTACCTTTGGGCCTCAGCCTGTCGCACCAGCGAAGAAGAAGCAGAAGAGGGATATTGTCGACTTACTGGTCGAATTGGATGAGTCTGATGACGAGGAGGTGGAGCCTCATGTAGCCGCTGCTCCTGTGCTCCCCCAGGTCGCTGCGGGGAAAGGGCACGGAGCCCCCCCGTGCCGAGAGGGGCATGTTTTGGAGGGGGCGACTGTCACCCCGGAATTCCAATCCACCGGGCAGGTGCATGAAGATGCTGGTGAGAGGATGGCTGAGCGGGTTAGCTGCGACACTCAGCACATAGTTGCTTACACATTCCCATCTCCGAGTGCCTCGATCATGCACGAGGGCTTCCCGGTTGTGGACTATGCTTCAGCGATCTTGCCGCCGGGTGACCTCGCACGTATGACCTCCCAGGGGTTTCAACCCCTCTTGGAGGGTTCCATTCGAACCCATGTTGATGTGAGTGGCCGATCACATCTCCGGCATACTTTGTTTTACTCCTCGATTCCATCGTATTTTGTTTGTTTTGTTTTGCAGGGACTTGCTAAGACCATTGGGGCACTTTGGGCAGCCAACCATTCTCAAGCAAAGCTCCAGCGTGAGGTTGATGAAGTTAGAGCCGCCCTACAGGCTAGGGAGAAAGCCTTCTCCGAGTTACAACTTTTGCATGCAAGAGAGCGTGAAGAAGTGGCCAAGAAGGCGATTCTCGAGTTCAAGGCCTCCGACGAATTCCAGAAAACCATATCTGACAGAGTGGAAGCGAAGGAATCTGACTTAGTAAATAAGTGGCTGAAGACTGACGAGGGGGAGTACTGGCATGCTCGTGAAGTTCTGTACGCCTTTCAGAGTGGCAAGTACCTGACACAGCATAAATTGTATGATCAGTTGGAGGGTCTCGGCCCTGACTTCTATCCATCCGTGCTAGGTCTTCCTGCCCGCATGAAGAAACCTGAGGCTGCAATAGCCCTCTTGCCCCCAGGAGTCTACCGCCAGGAGGAGGAGTCCGGTAACTCGAACGAATGGTGCTGGTTCTTTCCAAGACCTTCGGAGGACATGGTCCCCCTTGCATCCGGTCAGCAGGAGGGAGCTCAAGAGTCCGGCCAAGACTTGGTTGCCATGTTAGATGAGATTCCCGAGGCCAATGGTGATGGGCATGTCCTGCCATGACTTTGTATTTTGCATTTTCCTTGTCTTCCACTTGTACACGTGTTTTGACTGAATGTTTAATTAATTCACACATTTCTTTTCATATACTTTGCGTTGCGAATACTTAAGCAATTTAATCGGGGATCCGGCTTCTCTAACTTCCCAGGGGGCGATTAGGCTGGCGTGGCCAAGCCTATCCACGCCCCTCCTGGTCAGATAGAAGTGATCTGTTCGCTGTTGATATGGAATCAACAAGTATGCGACTTGTTCGGCCAGCAAGGTCGGACATTGAACTTACAAGGAGGACACTTAGGTCGGCACCCCGACGTTCGTGACCCGGGGGTCAGTCCTACTATCGCCTTGACCCGTCCAGTTCGCCCGGACTTGGGGAATAATCTGGTTACTCCCGCGGGGTTAGCCAAACAACAGGGGCGGACCCTGCATGATCCACCAGAATGGACCCGCACCGCCAACTCGGAGATGGCGAGAGTGCGAGCTGCTTGGCCAGCGATGTCGGGTTGCGAGCACTCAAAGGGGGGACCCAGTGGTCGGCACCTTGGGCGCTCCCGACCCGGGGATCGGCCCTACTATCGCCTCAACCGTCGCGGTTAGCTCTTTACTTTTAGAAAATTGCTTGGATTCTTGAAAATCGATGGGCCATTTTCAGTTCAAGAGCCTGACCGAGGTCGGCCAAACACCGAGGGGGGGCATAGTATCTTTTTTCTTTTTTTCTTTTTTCTTTTTTTCTTTTTTTTTTTTTTTTGCCGCCGCCCTTAATTGCTAAGTGAGGTCGGACCTCTTTTGAATACAAAATATCGCTAGCAAAGTATATTGAATTCATAATGTGGGCGGACCACATGAAGAATTACAAATTGTAATCCTGTGCCCAGAGCACAGGAGTTCATAAAGAAAAGGTGACACTTCAGTTCTCTACTGATAAAACTTCATCAGATGCTCAGCGTTCCAGACACGGTCTACCAGCTGGCCTGTTGTCGTCTTCAATTTGTATGTCCCGGGTCCGACCACAGCATCAATCACGTATGGGCCTTCCCACTTGATGGAAAGTTTGCCTCCCTCCGCCGGCTTGCTGGCCTTCCTACGCCTCAAGACGTAATCGCCAACGTCAAAACTCCGGGGCTGGGCTCGGCTGTCCTGGTACGCCTTGACTTGGCGTCGATAGTTTTCTGCTTTGACGAAGGCCCGGTCCCTCCTTTCCTCAATGAGGTGGAGCTCGGCTCGGAGCCTCTCCTCATTGCTAGCTGGTTCGAACTCTTCCATTCGTCGGCTGGGGACTACGGCCTCGAACGGTGCCCCTGCCTCAAAGCCATAACACAAGGCGAAGGGGGTCTCTCCGGTTGCCTTCCTTGGGGTTGTTCTGAAGGTCCAGAGTATATTGTTCAACTCTTCCACCCAGGCAGTCCCGAGGGCCTCCAACTTCTTTTGCAACCCATCGACGATCGTCCGGTTAGTGTTCTCCACCTGTCCATTTGCCTGAGGGTAGCAAACCGCCACCCGGCTGGATTCTACGCCCCACTCTGCGCAGAACTGTCGGAAGGCTTCGCAGTCAAACTGCCTTCCGTTGTCGGAGATTATTTGGAGGGGAACTCCGAACCGGCAAAAAATATTCTTCCATATGAATTTCTTACACTGGAGATGTGTGATGCTGGCGAGCGGCTCAGCCTCGACCCACTTCGTGAAGTAGTCCACCGCGACGATTACAAACTTCCGGTTTCCCGACCCGGTTGGCAAGGGACCGACCAGGTCGACGCCCCATCTCGTGAATGGGAGGGCGGTGCTGATCGGTGTGTACATCGTCGCTGGCCGGCCGGGGCTCTTCTGGAACTTCTGACATGTCTCACACCTCCTTGCATAATCGGCACAGTCTCGCATTATCGTCGGCCAGAAGTAACCCTGGAGAACAACCTTCCTGGCAATCGTGCATGCCCCCTGGTGGGCGGAGCACACGCCCCCATGGAGTTCGGAGACGATCATGTCCGCTTCATGCGGGCGCAAGCACTTTAGCAACGTCCCATTGTAGGACCTCTTGTATAGCTTCCCGTCCAAGACGACGTAGCCCGGAGCTCGTCGGCGGACTAGCCTTGCTTCATCCTCCCTGTCAGGCAACGTCCCATCGGCGATGTAACGCAGGAGGTCGTCCACCCAGCACCAGGCGACCGGTTGCAAGGGGAGGACGTTGACGGGCGGTGAGGCTGCTATGCTTGAAGTTGTCATCTCCTCAATGCGTGCAATTCTCGAAATGTGTTCGGGCAACCCCTGGGACAACTTTGAGAGGAGATCAGCGTCCGAGTTTTGATTTCTCGGGACGCAAACCAACTCTGCCTGCTTGAACAGCCCGAGCAATTCCCGGACAGCATCTCGGTACTTCGTCATTCTTTCCTCCTTTGCTTCGAACTCACCTTTAACCTGTGAAACGACCAGCCGAGAGTCACATTTGACCGTTATCCATTCTGCTCCCATGGCGGCTGCTAGTCGCAGTCCGGACAATAGGGCCTCGTACTCCACCTCGTTGTTGGAGACTTTGAAAAGATAACGGTAGGCATAGTAGGCCCGAAATCCCTCAGGGGAGATGAGGACGATTCCGCCCCCACATCCCTTGCTCCGGCCGACCCGTCTGTTGCTAAGGTCCACCACTGCTCATCGCTCTCCTGTTGTTTCTCTGTCACCTCCCGGGCCGTACACTCCACGATGAAATCGGCCAAAGCTTGGCCCTTGATGGATGTCCGAGGCTGGAAGTCGACCTCATACTGACTGAGGAGCATTGACCACTTCACCACCCGCGCTGTGCCGGGCGCCCTCAGGGCTGCTCCTAGAGGTTGTTCCGACAGGATTCGGATTGGATGCGCCTGGAAGTAGTGTGTCAACTTCTTCGCGGTGATGTAAGCGGCATAGATCGTCTTTTCGAGCGGGGTGTACCGGAGCTCGGCATTCTGGAGGGTTTTGCTTACATAGTAGACGGGACGTTGAACGCCTTCCTCTTCACGAACCAGCACGGAGCTGATCGCGCCTTGAGAAACCCCAAGGTACAGGATCAACGTCTCCCCCCTTTCCGGCTTGCTGAGTAGAGGCTCGGAGAGGAGGTATTTCTTCAAGTCTTCGAAGGCTCGCTGGCACTCATCAGTCCAGACGAAACCATTTTGCTTCTTTAGGACCTGGAAGAAGGGTAATGATTTCTCAGCGGACTTCGACATGAAGCGCCCGAGGGCTGCTAGCCGACCGGTGAGAATCTGGACTTCTTTCACCGATCTCGGGGGCTCCATGTCAAGTATCGCTCTCACCTTCTCGGGATTTGGCTCAATCCCTCTTCGTGTGACCATGTATCCTAGGAACTTGCCTCCCTGGACAGCAAAGGTACACTTCTTTGGGTTCAGGCGCAGTCGCACTGCCTTCATGATCCCGAAAATCTCTGCCAAGTCATCTGCGTGGTCGGCCACCTGGGTGCTCTTGACGATCATATCGTCGACGTATGCTTCCATGTTCCTTCCGAGCACCTTCCGGAATACTTTGGCCACCATCCTCGTGTACGTTGCCCCGGAATTCTTTAGCCCGAAGGCCATGACAAGATAACAAAAAATTCCCTCCGGGGTAACGAACAAGGTCTTCTCCGCGTCATCTTCATGCATAAAAATCTGGTGGTACCCTCGAAAGGCGTCCATGAAGCTAAGGAGCTCACACCCGGCCGTCCCATCGACTAGTTGGTCGATGTTAGGTAACGGGAACGGATCCATAGGACACGCCTTGTTGAGGTCGGTGTAGTCGACACACATCCTCCAGGTCGGCGGCTTCGGGGCTAGGACCACGTTCGCCAACCACACTGGGTATAGGACCTCCCGAATGTGTCCGATACTCAGGAGCATGTTGACCTCCTTCTTCACGAATTCCTTCCTTTCGATGGAGAGATGTCTTCTCTTCTGCTGAACAGGTTTTGCCGACGGGTTGACCGCCAACCGGTGGACAGCGATGCTTCGGTCGAGGCCGGGCATGTCTTCCGGCCCCCATGCGAAGACAACGCTGAAGAGGATCAAGACTCGGATGATTTTTTCTCTCAAGTCGGCCGGGAGGCCGGTTCCAATCTTGACCTTCCGCTCTGGCTTCTCAGGGTCAATCTGGATTTCCTCCACGTCTGAAGTGGGTTCAGCACGGAGCTGACCCTCCTCATACTTCATGGCCTTGTTGTTGATAGTATGGACTCTCAAGTCCTTCTGGCCGATTTGCTTGCAAGCTTTTAGATAGCAGCTCCTAGCCATCCGCTGGTCTCCCCTAGCAACTCCGACACCATTCGGAGTGGGGAACTTCATGCACAGGTGCTCCTGGGATATCACACACCTCAGGTCCTCCAGGGCCGGCCTCCCCATGATGATCTTATGTGGACAAGTTAGGCGTACGACTATGAATTCGACACTTAACTTGGATACGCAGGGCTCGGAGCCCACTATCACAGGGAGGACTATACTGCCTTCCGATTCAATGGAGTCCCCAGTGAAGCCTGAGAGCGGGGTTCTTACTGGGTTCAAGTCCTTTCTGTCCAAGCCGAGCCCCTGGAAGGTATCATAGTACATGATGTTAACGGAGCTCCCGTTGTCTACCAGGACCCGATGGATGACAGTGTCGTTGATCTCGATCTTGATCATCAAGGCGTCCCTGTGCGGAGGCGGCATCGGTGGTAAATCTGCATCAGTGAAGAAGATGGGATCCCTCTTCACCTTCTTGTCGGCGGGAGTCCTGGTTATCTCCCCGATGTATAGGGCTCGGGCCCATTGCTTCCGCTCTCCCGAGGTATCACCTCCTTGGGGTCCCCCGAAGATGTATGAGCACCGATGGTGCTTGCGGGAGCCATCCCCCAGGTCGGCCTCATCATCCTCCGAAAGGGCGCCGAGCTCTCGCTTCTTGGCGGGTTGCTTCTCCTTTGACGTGGCAGCCTGGTCGGACCGCTGCCACGTCAGGCTCCTCTTCTGCGGGATGTTCCCTTGCTTGCCCACAAACTGGCCCAGATACCCCCTCTGGATGAGCTCTTCAATCTGTCGTCGGAGAATGACGCATTCATCCGTATCATGCCCTGCTCTCCGGTGGTATCGACAATATTGGTCGTGGTTCCGCTTGGCGGTCACCACATCGCATTCTTCCGGAAAGTCGATCAGTCCCTGCTCCTCCGCGTAGTCGAGGATGGCCCCGACCGGCTGAGCAAGTGGGGACAATTGTTTGACGGGCAAGAGCGGCCCGCTCGGGACGTCCGCCCTGCCCTTACCTTTGTTCTTGTTACCTTTGTACTTGTTTTTGTTGCCGGCCTTGCCTTCAGTTTTCTCGGTGCCAGAACCAGCTTCCTTCTTCTTCTCTTCCTTCCCACCTTCTTCCTCATCTCTCTTCTTCTGCACGGCGTCCTCCGCCTCGGCTTGGCGGTCGGCACGACCGAGTGCTTCTTCATACGTGGTGGGGGGACTTCTGACGAAATCTTTGTAAAGCTCACCAGACCGGATGGAGTTTGTGAGCATGGCCACCCCGGTCCTGTCATCAAGGCCCTGGACCTTGATTGACTCGGCCCTCCACCTCGCTAAGAAGGCGGACAATGATTCCTTCTTCCCCTGTTTCAGGCCGAACAGGTGGCTGAAGTTCCTTTTGACGTCTCGAGAGCTCGCGAACCTTAAGAGAAAGCGATGAGCCAACTCGCGAAAATTCATGATACTCCCATCAGGCAAAGAGTCGTACCACTCACGAGCTGGGCCGTCCAAGGTGGCAGAGAAGCCGCGACACCGGATGGCATCCTCATACCCCATCATCACCATGTAGGAGAGATATCGAGATACATGATGTTGGGGGTCAGAGGTGCCCTTGTATGTTTCGATGGTACAAGGCTTGTATCCCCTTGGCAACGGCGCATCCATCACCGCTCGGGTGAAAGGCTCGGGTATCCGGAGGTCGCCCGTGTAAGGTTCTCCCCCAACGACCCTTCTTCTTAACTCGTCGAGGCGATGGCGCAGATCCTCCACCTCGGCCGGCGGTAGACCCCCCTGGATGGCCCTAGCACGGGGCTGGGCAGTTCCAGCGGCGCCCCCAAGTCGTCTATGAATAGGAGGCCGGGCCCCCACGTTCCGCCTTGCCAAGGAACCAGTCCGGCTGCTCGCCCGGTGAGAAGGGCGAGAGGACTCGCTTCCTTCCATCTGCCTCGAGCGCCCCTGCCGGGCGCCCATCTCAGCCTGCTGATGGGCTCGGCTAAGCTGTTGAGAGACCTCCTCTCTCCTATGCAGGTTGGATCCAGAGTGTCGCTCTTCACGCCGCCTGGATGACACCTCCACTTCCGCTGGTGTTTCTCGACGGGCATGCTCGTCCACGTCACCGATAGATACCATCTGCTGGAAACCTTGAGCCAAGGCCCCCAGAACTCGAGTCGCCTCCTGTAGGGCCTCCACCCCTGCATTGAGTCGGGCCGGGTCCATGCGCGGAGCATGACGTCGGCCTCCCCCGCGCCGGCTGCGGTCCGAGCGCTCCCCCTGGGTATGGTTGAGCGTCGCCCTCAAGTCGCCGTGGCCTGACAACCGGTTCCGAAGGTCACCTTGGCGTGCCGCCCCCCTGCCCTGTCCGTGGTTGTCAAGGGCCCGCTGGCGGCCAGACCGGTTGGATTCCTCGGTATGGACCGAAACATGGTCACGTCGGGTCGAGATTCCGGCCATCTCCTTGTGTGACTCCTACTCAAGTGATGTGAGAGACAATAGAGGCTCTCAATGAAAGCACCAATGTTAGTCCAAAATAGGACGCTCGTAGGCTTTTAGGAAAGCTACGTAAGGACACTCAAGCAGAAATCAGGAAAGCAATACGAATAAGGAAAGTAGCTAGAGAGTTTGATAGCCAGAAATAACTTGTCTATTATTTGAATCCAACTTGCCTTATATAGGCGATTACAAATGGTAACTGCCAAACGTTATAATGGCTAATTTAATTACCATATTAATACATAATTAATCACATAAATAAATATCGTATTAATGCCTGGCCGTTACTCTTCCCTGGTTGGCTGGCCGTTGCTCTTCCCTGGCTGGCAGGCTGGGCGCTCGGGCTCCCTGGGCGACAGGCTTCCGCTGGGCCGGAATCAGGCTCCTCGCTAGACCGAAGACAGGCTTCCGGTTGGGCCGGTAGGCAGGCCTTCTTGGGCTTCTGCTCCGCCGGACTTCCACTCCCTGATGGGCCCGGTCGGTTGGGTCGACCTGATACCTGATCGCCGGGTTCACTAGATGGGCTTGCCTGGCGAGACAACAGCCGTGGGCTTGGGCCCGCTGATCCAAGTTTGGGGCCAAGTCTGATTAGGCATTGGGCCTAGTCCCATAATCCCATCATAAACTACATAGTATTAACTTGGAATTGGGAAATCTAAGGGTCTAGCTACTGGTATTCATCTAGCAATGATAACACAATTAAAGTAAACTGAAATTGCAGAAATTACAGATGGAAAAACTACCCAAAGGGTGAAGATTGCTTTGCCGTTTCTTCTGATCTGCGCCCTTGCTCTTGTTGCAGCGTTTTCTACTCTTCTTCCTCCCCCCTCCTCCCGTTTTTTCCTTTCTTTCACTCCATCAATAGCTGCAATCCCGAAACCTTCTCAACCGAAAATGGGGGTCCTTGCTTCTCTCCTCTCTTGCAGCGTTTTTTCTTTCCTTTCTGATCGTTGCTCTCCTACAGTCCTACTTGGCATGCGACTTTTTAGTTTTGCTACAAGTTCAAAAAATGAATCCTTATTACTACCTCCGTCTCTAGACTTAAGTTTGGGACATGTGACACGGTTATTAATAAAAGTGGGTTTATGTGGTTGATATTGAATTGATAAAGTAAGAATAAAGTAGGAATGATTTAGAACCACACAAACTTTACCAAATAAGACATCAGACAATCTTAATGGGACGGACCGAAATGGTAAAATAGGACAATCATAGCGGGACGAGAGTATCTAACAAAAGCAAGGCACGTGCAGTCTTTAACAAGCAAGTTTTAGACTTGGGAACTGAATTAATTAACTTGGTCTAAAAAACCCACTAACAAAATTGACTTGCTCCTTTTGACCTCTTATTAAAATAAAACAAATTAAGAGTCTAATTATAGAGTAAAAACACTTATTGAGACCTCTTGAATATGTAAAAATAGCAACAAATAAATGCTCAACATTGTAGGCGTAGGAGGCCTTGCCTCCCCCCCCCCCAACCTTTTTAATTTTTAGTAGTACTAGTCTAAGTAGCACCAGGACGGATACCAAAACGGGGACGGGAAAACTCTAAACTCAAACTAGCAAGATATGGCTACGGCAAGGAAACATCAAACTAAAAATTAAAATTTTATCAATATATGTCATGTTTAAGTTCAAAGTATACGAAATAAATAAACAAAACAAGCAAACATACGAATTTATCCTTATAATCCATTCCACAAACGTTACTGGGGCACCAATTAAAGTGAAGCTCACCGCCTCACTGAAATAAGGATGAACAAATAGCCAGAACCTTTGCTTCAAGCCTTTGATACGCTGCAGCGTCGACGTAGCACAAGAGAAGGACTACCGAACTCCATGTTTTTGGACTCGCACATCTATGTCAACTGTTTACACGCAAAGCTGGAAGTTACTGGCATGGAGGACCACAATAATGAATAATGTTTATTAAATTATTAGTTGGTTAGCATCAATTATTTCAGACTGGAAATAACTTTAATGACATCCCACTACACCATTACTTTTCAGATTGGAATTGTATTAAATTAGGATCTCTGCTCCTACATAAAGGCATGAAATGAGCATTTACTAGTAAAAAATGGCTTATAATGACATTAAATTAGTGTCACTAAACGATTTAATGACACACTGAAAGTGTCACAGAAAAGTGGGGCAAGTGACACAAACTTTTGTGTCACTGTTAACGAATTACTTTTGTGTCACAAATTATGACATATAAACATCATAGAGAACAGTGATACATTTGTGTTGGTATTCTTAATGACTCCTAGACATCATCTGAACCAATGATACATTAATATAAAAAAATTGACACGTTGGGTATGATACATATTTATGTCTCATTGGTATCATGTGTGTGTATATCCATAATAATAAAATCATATTGATATTTAGTAACAAGATTATAATATCTCATATTATTAAAATCATATTAATATTTATAAATAAACAAAGTATTAAACAACTATATTCATTTAATAACTCAAATTGTAAGATTCACATATTCTAATATTACAACACGAATATTTTATCCAAGTGAAAAGTTGCAAGTTTGATTGTAGGCTATTATTATATGCAGAGAGACATTTCTAGTTAATGGTGTGCTTATTTGGTTGAACTGAATAGTGAATAATTGGAGTTGGAATAGAGAGAAATCAGAATGTTCTGTTAAATTAAGCAACGTTGGAGCTGTCTTTTTTGTTCTAAATTTAAACTTTAAATACTGTTTTTACCTCTTTCTTTACAAGACACTAGCTTACCATTGAGGAACATGAAGAATAAAAAAGAGTATAGTTATTCAAATACCCCAAATTTGATAAGTGTGGGCCGAATACCCCAAAGTTGAATGTTAGATATAAATATGATGAACAGAAGTTTTTATTTCTCAGATATATTAGTTCATATATATAATTAAGTGCGCAGTGTAAATTCCCCTAAAAAAGTGCGCAATGTAAATACTTCGAAGATTTAAGATTACACATTTACCATTCTAAGCTTTCATTTGTGAAGTACATAACTTGAGTACAGGGTGCTAACTTCACGTACAATGTAAAAAGAATATATAGTTTACGGATCTAAATCACGCAAATGGTCTCTAGGCCAAGTCTATAGAGAACTAAGAGAAGCTAATATGACCGCTCACCTCTTGGCACAAAATTTTCCAGATAATCACTCTAGTATAGTATGATTTCCTATTTCAATCAGAATGATGTTCCCCACTTGATCAAGAAATCTTTAATAACGGATTTGATGGGTTTGCCCTATTTCAGATAAAAAAAAAGGCCAAATTGTTTTTCTAAGAGGTATTGGTTTAGTCCCCTCTGATTTTGTACCCAATCTCGTTCTTAATAAAGGGGACGTTTGTTTATCGGCGGATCCGCAGCCAACCGCTGCTTTTAGCAGCGGTTTCAAGTTAAAAAAGAGGCAACGGTTTCACGCACCCGCTGTAATCCAAACGGGCCCAAAATCTTGGTAAATGTCTCCCGACATTTACCCCACTGATTTTGGTGGTTTGCCTTCCGGGGTAAAAAAAAATTACATGGTGCTAACTTCACGTACAACGGTACAATGTAAAGCTAATGGTATTTAGTTTACAAATGCAACTTAGGGATATTTGATTTAATATTCCTTTTAAAAATAAATTAAATGTTAGCAAAATATAGAAATAGTTATAATATTTGAAATTTCCTTATAAATACTGAAGTTCAAAAAATTATACAAAAGAGAGTAAGATGTAAAAACTATTATAAATGATAACTGTATAAAACGTATCTTCGTAATGGTATAAGTTTTGAAATCTCCGAATTGCATACATATTATAATAATAATAATTATTATGATTATAATTATAATTATAATTATTAATAAGTTTCTAAAAGTTCCTTCAACATATAATCTGCCAAATTGTATAAGTTTGGGAAAACTATCAAATAAGCCCCCGTACTATGCCGAAAAAGTCGATTAGACCCTCGTACTTTACAAACACTCAATTAAGTCCTCGAACTATTAAAAAACGTTCAATTAAGCCATTTTGGTCGGTAAGTAACCGGTTTCCCGATTAAACGGCGACGACGGCGACGATGATGATGATGTGCTCGAACCCCAGCAACGGCGGCTGCCGGAAAACGGGTTACATCTAACCGGGAAATTAAACCGGTTACTTACTGACCGAAAGGGCTCAATTGAACGTTTTTTAATAGTTCAAGGACTTAATTGAGTGTTTGTAAAGTACGAGGGCCTAATTGACTTTTTCGGTATAGTACGGGGGCTTATTTGATAGTTTTCCCTATAAGTTTTTAACTGAAGTTCACATGGAGAATATTTTATTTGGTGTAACTGTGTAAGTGTAATCAACATCTAATTTTCATCATCACCCTAGTGCCGTAAAGGCTCTCACCTATGGTGAGGTAAGGGGGTTGGATGTACGCAGTCTTACCTTTGTACTAAAGCTCATAGAGACTGTTTCCGGAAGACCCATAGTGAAATTCGCATTGAAAATTGCATTGACTAACTATTGGCTTCATAACAAAGAAACATAGACAGTTTAGTGAGCCATTTTGCTTTATTCCATCATACTACGAAACCAAAAAATAGTGAGTCTTTGGCTCCATTACAAATAATGGGAATGTAAAAAATAGAAAATTCAAAAGATATAACGTAGAAATGTAAATAGATACTCCGTATGTAAATGTAAAAAATAGAAAATTCCAAATTTCACGCGTTGAATTTCTTAGTACAGTAAACAGTAAAGATGGAGATGTTTTTTTTCGATCAATTGATTGAATCATCTGAAAAGGGCCGAAATAGTTGCATTGTTTTTATTTCTATATATGCTGTTCGTTTTTAGTAAAATAGCCATCAGTATAATGTGTTAACGTTACTAGTCCCCATTGGCTAGTTTATCCATTCCCACACTGTTTGGATTAGTTTTTGCATCAAGGGCATCAAAATGAATGGGAAATGACATTTTTTTTGTTTATTTGGGGGGGGGGGGGGGGGGATTTGATTTTCATGCAGCTTTTTCTTCGAAATCAAAAGAATATTCTCCGTATTTGTTTAGTTTAACCAGCTTTAGTGCCCTTGCTGTAGCTTACTTACAGATTGGTAACCTATATGGTATGCTTGGATCCCAAGAAATACTAGGGAAATGAAAACAAAATGCTATGAAGTTATTCTCCTATGTTTGACTTCACATTGGAAAAGACCAAGAAAAATGAAATTTTAATTAACCTTGAAGAGTTAATGCATTTATATTTCATATTCCTTCTATCAACAACAACAATGTCCAAGCTTTATTCCAAAAGAGCTCGGGGTAAACTAACATGAATCTACATATGATATCGGAGTTAAAAATATCTAATGTTTGAACAACATGAAACTTTGTAATATATAATGTTTGAACAACATGAAATTTATGATATACTACGTATAATTTTAAAAATATTTAATGTTTGAACAACATGAAATTTTATAATATATAATTTTAAAAATATCCAACTTTTGAACGACATAAAATATTATATTTGCCAAAAAGAACAAAAAAAAAAATATACGGAGTAATATATAATGTTTGAACAACATGAAATTTTATATTATATGATGTTTGAACAACATATGAGGTTTTAAAATATCTAAAACTTCTTATTCCTTTAATAAAATAAATAAGTAAATAAATAAATAAGATGGGTCGAACAAATATCAAACAGAAAAGTTTTGAGTTCAGAGTCTATCTTTTATTTTCCCCCAAAAATTTGTTTCTTTAAATTGTCCTCTCTATTTTCAATCCTACTTTCTTCTCCTTGTATTTTCCATGTTTGATGTAGACACTTAGCGAGTTATTGGTCTTGCCCGTGTTTTTCCACAGGACAAATGGCAGGGAAGGTGGTGAAATCTGTAGCAAAAGCAGTTTCAGAGTACCAATACCCATTGCAAGAGAAGATGATGAAGTACAAGAATGAGCTGTCAAAGGGTGTGTGGGGTTATTGGGAACTTGGAGCCTGGAAACCGTTAGGCATAAGTGCTCGTAGGCGGGCCCGGCTCCGCAAAGAAGTTCTACTTGATGGGTGTTGAGCCCAAGGATTTTGGTTTACAAATGGCCCATCTAAGGAAGATTAAGCAGGCAGCCCAAGAGAAGCAATGCACGTGCAGAGTTGGATAAGTTAAAAGAATCAGTCAAAAGAGAAATAGTAGGGCATGGAGGAAAAACCGCAGGGAAGTTGCGTTACTTGGGGAAAAGCTAAATTTTATCTAATAGAGGTCATATTGGCTTGTATAAAAGGAGGGATATACGAAGTATTCAGGGAGCATTCTTTACTGAAGCATACCTAGTGTTCACTCAATATCAATATTAACAATCAATTGCTATTTCTTTTTCATCTTTGTTCATAGTCGATTATTCTTTTTGCTTGATTCCCAATTCTATATCATATTCCTAGATCAGTTAATTTCTGGTTAAAACAATTGGCGCCGTCTGTGGGAAATTCTTGCAAAAAGAGAATCAATTATGGCCGAAAGTTCTAACTCCCTGTTTAATGAGATTCAAGCACAACTAGAAGCCGTCCGAGAAGAGCTCTGTGCATCCAAAAGTTCCGACGCAGCACAATTAGAAGCTGTCCGAGAGGAAATGCGTCAACGAATCGCCTTCCTCCAATGTGAAAATGACGCTTTGAGATCTCAGGTGCAATCGGTGGCATCCATAGCCTCAAGCTCACGACGGGGCGGGGATGTGGCTACCATGGCAACGAGACTGGACATGGGTTCGATTCCGGCTTCAACCGAACCTTTCATCCCTCACTTCAGGGCCGACACATCTGGAGGAGCAGGGCCCTCAACTCGTTCCTTTCCACCCCCAAATCCCAGAAGGAACATATTCCGAAATCTGTTTGCACAGCCCCAGAGACGACATGTTCCAAATCATGTCGACATTCCCAGATATGTCGACATCAACAACCAGAGGCAACAAGTTCCCAGCCATGTCGACATCCCCAGATATGTCGACATCAATAATCGAAGCTGTCAGGAGCCGGAGGTCGTCACCATATATTCGCCTCCCGAAGCAGCGGATCCGCAGATACAAACAAACTTGACAGATCCCTTGCCTGTCATCATGGAGGAACTGAGGGAATTGCGAGAGAAGTTCAACAGCATACCTGGAGTCCCACGTCCGCTTAACATGGCGACGCAAACCTGTTACGCAGACTCACCCTTCGGACGACATATCACCGATGTCGAGATTCCGAGGAAGTTCGTCGCCCCCTCAATGAGACTGTTTGACGAGACTTCTGATCCGGTGGAACATGTCGCTCAGTACAAACAACATATGTTGGCCGTCTCGGTCAGACCACATCAGAGAGAAGCTTGCATGTGCCGGGCATTTGGGACAACGTTGACAGGACCAGCGTTGACATGGTTCGTCAATCTGCCGAACGACAGCATCAATTCATTTGCGGAGCTGGTCAACTTATTCAATCAGCAGTTTGCAAGCAGCCGAGCCTTGGAGAAGCAGACTAGTGACCTCTACCGAGTAGTCCAGCGACGGAATGAACCCTTAAGGGATTACTTGCACCGATTCAACAAGGAGAAGGTGTCAATCCCCAGGTGTCACATACCGACGACAATTGAAGCATTTAGAAGGGGACTGCTGGAGGATTCAGAGTTATATCAGGAGTTGACGAAACACCCTAGTCGGTCCTTCGAAGATGTCCAAGTAAGGGCACTGGCTTTCATCCGTCTAGAAGAAGACTTACGATGTCGTCATAGACAAATTGAACAAGACGGGGGGCACAGAAAGTCAGAATCTCCCAGGAGACATGACTACAAGCATGGAAAGCCTTATTCGAGGCCTGAGGAATAAGTCGTCACTTCTGTGACAAGGCAGATCAGACGACATGATCGAAGTCGTCGGACGGGGGTCATGTCGTCCGATGGTAGACAGGTTCTTAAGAGCTGCAATACGGTACACTTAAAATTGTTTCACTTTTAATAATTTTCATTTGCATATTGACATCACTCCCGTGATAAAATAGACCAGACGACATGACTGAAGTCGTCAGACAGGGGGCATGTCGTCAGATAATAAACCTGACGAGACGATTGAAATCGTCTGACGACAGACAGATTCTCACGATAGATATTTAGTTTTATATACATATTCTCGATTGATTACTTTCATTTATCCACAAACGATCACTAACTTAAGCATCGGAGGGCCGTTGGCTTTTAGCCAACGGCCGACGTTAGCGAAATATTTATTGAACAGGTACAGTCAAGAATTGACGATGACGGAATCCTAACATGCAAAGCCTTACAATACGTCAAAACACAATTGACGGGGGGCTTACATCAAACAACGCCTTACAAACACGTCAAGACACAATTGACGGGAGACTTACAAAATTTTAGGGGAAGAAGTGGGATTTTCATGTACACTAAACATGAGTATAAACACCACCGATTCTCTGCAATGTTTTGGCCAAAACAACAGACAGATCATACATCACAAATGTTGACGACATCAAAGTCAGACAAACACAAAACAACAACAGTACACGTACAAGCGACATCATCATGTGGAACAACAACCACATCCAAAACTACAGAAAATACACAACAGAAGTACGTGCTCCAAGAGCACGAGGACAACACAAGCTCCAAAACATAAGGAGACAACACGAACGACATTGACATACATCATAAATATTCATGTCGGCGATATTACTAAAACAACAAACGAAATGATGCATAATGTTTTTGCAGTTTACGGTCACACTCACAGAGTCAAACCCATTATTTATACAACGAGGGACAAACTCATAATTGCCAACAAAAGTGTCGACATCAATCTGAACAAAGGTTGACGACATGTCTCACCAGACACATGACGAGTTGACAAAAGCGTCTTATTATACGAATAACAAGTTGACGACATGCCTGATCAGACAGATGACGAGTTTATATGGACAATATTCAAGGATGACAAAAGTACAAATTCATAATGATGACACTCTTTTCGCACAACCGTCATCATCATGAATTGGGGGCAATTGTTGGGCCCAAGGATTTTGTTTTACAAATGGCCCATCTAAGGAAGATTAAGCAGGCAGCCCAGGAGAAGCAATGCACGTGCAGAGTTGGATAAGTTAAAAGAATCAGTCAAAAGAGAAATAGCAGGGCATGGAGGAAAAACCGCAGGGAAGTTGCGTTACTTGGGGAAAAGCTAAATTTTATCTAATAAAGGTCATATTGGCTTGTATAAAAGGAGGGATATACGAAGTATTCAGGGAGCATTCTTTACTGAAGCATACCTAGTGTTCACTCAATATCAATATTAACAATCAATTGCTATTTCTTTTTCATCTTTGTTCATAGTCGATTATTCTTTTTGCTAGATTCCCAATTCTATATCATATTCCTAGATCAGTTAATTTCTGGTTAAAACAATGGGCAGGATTGGCCATATGATCCAGAAAGGAAGGAAATGAGGAAGAAGCAGATAGGGCATAAATGTGACAAAATTGCAGCGGAGAAGCGGGCAAAGACAGCTGAACTAATGCAGCAAATGCCGGCGATGTTGGCTGATTATAGGAAGAGAAGATGGGAGAGGAAGATTAAAGCTGATGAGGATGCCGCTAGGAAAGCCGTGCAAGAGTAAGCTCACACCATTTCTTTAGGACATAGATGAACAGATGATTTATAAACCTAAATAATGTGTTTGCCAATCCTACCTTGTTTTCATTGTTTTATGGTCACACTTGGACAGTTTGATGCTTGGTGAAGGCCTATTTTGTAAGGAAACTCTTGATTTACTAACAGCACTACATCACTAGTCCCAGTAAAAGTTAATATCAATGTGGGCCCTCAAAATTGAAGAGTACTATGGGGATAGGGGTGGACCCGGTCCTGGTTCCGGTCCTGGACCACTCGGTCCCGGGTTTTATTTGTGAAGACCGGAACCGACCCGGTTTATACTGTACCCGGTTCCGTTCGGTCTACCCGGCCAGTTCCCGGTCTGGTTCCGGTCCGGTCCCAGGCGGTCCAATCCCTTAAATTTTTTTTAATGTAATAATTTAATGTACAATGAAATTGAATAAATGATGTTTATTTATTTGAAACACTACATTTTCACTTGTATCAATATTTTAAATTAAATGAAAATTACAATTGAGAATAGTGTAAAGTTGAAAATTAAATACATGAACTATTCGTCGGAGTCACTTCTTGCATCAGTCGTCGTTTCCTCTATGAAATGGCGGGTCGGTGGCTCGGTGCTATGTTGACTTCTTGAGTTCTACGGCGGGCCTTCAACCAATCATGAAGCCCTCAACCTTGTTCTATAGTCGGTCAAAACGTTACCGACTTCACTAAACTCTTGTTCCACGGCAACAGTTGAAACCGACATCGACAACACTTGTTTGGCCATTTTTGATAAAACTGGAAACATCCCTTCGTGGCTCTTCCACCATTGGAGAATATCAAAGTTGTCCTCTTCACTAAACTCAACAGGAAATGTTAGATATAAAGAGAGCTCGTTAATGGAGCTTTGTGCAACGACAGGAGTTGATTTACTTTTTTTTTCAAAAGAGTAGATATTGTTGATTTAAATAAACTTTTTCCTACAGATGAAGAAGCACTCGGTGTTGGGGGAGGGGGTGCATTACCATATTGTGCATGAAACTCATTAAATAAAGTGGGAAATAGATTACTAACCTCGTTGAATTGGGCTTGAGGATCTATAGGTGTTTCTTCGTACATAGGGAATTGACCGTAGAAAGCAGTATAATAGTATTCTAAAAATGTTTGACAATTTGAATGTTTGAAATGAGGATCAAGACAGAAAGCAATAGAATAAATAGGCGGAATGAAGGCAAAATATTTTAAAAACTTTTGTTTCATGTAATCACAAAAGTAATGTACATAATCAGCTTCAAAAAATTCTTGAAATGCACCGGCGAGATGACATAGCAAAGACCTTATCAATCACACAATATTCAATTAAAATACGTTCCATTAGAATAAAAATATTATCACCGGTGTGTCTTTTATTAAAATATCAAAAATTGATAACTCGTTTATGCATGCACCAATCATCATCAATCCAATGTGCAGTAACACTCAAATAATACAAGTGATGATAAGTATTCTCCCATATATCACTACAAACAGTCACACGCCCATTAAAGTTTGCAAAAGATTGAATTAATTTTTCCCTTTCCAAAAGATATTGTTTAATAACTTTTTTTTTTAATTGTCTTGCGGCTATAGTTTCAAAATTGTGGATTTAAAGAACCTTGAGCATATAAGCACACAAAGCAAGACTTTCAGAAAAAATAAAAGGTAAGTTTTCTTCACAAATTAACTCAGACATTGCTTTTAAATGTACCTCATCATTGTAAGAGAAATTACCGAAGGGTTGATCATTTGCAAACCTTGGTATTTTGATTTGCGTCCCCTTGCCCTTCAATTTTGCCGCCTCAGTGGGGTGCCTCGCATTTAAGTGCCTTTGCACCGTGCCGTACCCCCCTCGAGAAACCCATACATAATATTTGCGAACAATGATTGCAGTGTGTGACGAGCACTTTGTTGTGATGTGCGTCAAAATAATAAATACAATACAACACTAATACGTAGTATATCGTAGTAAGGTTCGTATCCACCGTGAAATGAATACTTCTCTTCTTAATTAATTAGTAACATAGGGTGGGGTTTTAAGTTTGCTTTGATTTAATTAAATTAACACTAAGATGAACGACTTATATGCGTTAATTAATAGAGATGAGGACTTGGTTTTGCTTTTATCCACTTAATGAAATGTTCGTCGATCACGGTTATATCTTTAACCATCATCCTCTCGAATACTCAATCGAGGAGTATATCCGATTCATCGAGGGTAGTTATTAATAACGAGACATGTTCATTAATAATACTTACTACTGAGTCAATATAGAACATGCGCCATATATTAACATGATAGTAGCAATAAACTTAAGATGGAAACGATTGAGATTGAGAACCTCAACACAAGCGGTTTATTGGTTTAATCAATATAATTAATTTCCCTTATCTTATTAACCATGAGACACATGTATTAATAAACCAAGTTTACTACCGTGAAATGACCGAACGATTAACAAGCGTATTCGTCGATCGATTCTAGTGATAATTAATATATGAAACAAAACTAGTTGATTCTTTAAGTAATGCTCAAAATTAAATATTAATATGAAATATGAATAGGAATTAATTAATATTCAAGGAAGAATATTAAAAAAGATAAATCCTACTATAACTAATGTCAAGATGTTAACTAATTGTCTTCTTAGCAACACTCCTCAACATTAATATAGAGGAAGAAAATAAATACCACTATAACTAATGTCGAGATGTTAACTAATTGTCCTCTTAGCAACACTCCCCAACATTAATATAGAGATAGTATTAAGGGAAGAATTAATATTCAAGGAAGAAGATTAAAGAAAATAACTCACAACTTAAAATTCATTAATCTTCAAAATAGCAAAACCAAGATGGAAGAGTTTAGCTCCTCATTTGGAGACTAAGAAGCCGTTCTCTTCACCTGATCTGAATGTTTCTGATCTGATCTGAATGTTCCTGATCTGATCTGAATGTTCCTGATCTAATCTAAATCTTTCTAATCTGATCTGAATCTTTCTGATTTGAATATTTCTAAAATTATAATTACAATTATAATTACTATAATTATAAATGTAATTACACATATATAATTTAATTTTAAAAATTATAATTATAATTATAAACATAATTATAACAGGTATAATTATTATTATACGTATTACACTAGTTATAAATAGAGCTATAATTATAATTGTAATTATATTTATAGTTATATTTATTTCTATAATTATAATTATAATTATAATTATAATTATAATTATAATTATAATTATAATATTTATTTCTATCATTTTAATTGTAATTACTCCGTATAATATGAGAATAACGAAAACAAAACTAATAACAATGACGACAACAACAACAACAACAACCATAATAGTAGTAAGAATAATAAGAATAATAATCATGATAATAATAAATATCATAATAATAATAATCATAGTAATCATAGTAATCATATTAATAATAATAATAATAACAATAATAATAAGAATAATAATAATACTAATAATAATAATATCAATAATAATAGTAATTATAATAATTACAATAAAGACAACACGAATAATAATAATAATAATAATAATTATTATTATTATTATTATTATAAAAGGGATAAATCATGTCTGAACTTTTCTGATCTGATCTGAATGTTCCTGATCTGATCTGAATGTTCCTGATCTGATCTGAATGTTTCTGATCTGATCTGAATCTTTCTGATCTGATCTGAATGATTCTGATTTGATCTGAATCTTTCTGATCTAATCTGATCTGAAATTTTTCTGATCTGATCTGATCTGATCTGAATTTTTCTGATCTGATCTGATCTGAATAAAATAAGAATAAGCAATAAGTAATAAGATTAAGATGAATAGAACAGTTTCTAAACATACTATAAAATACAAAGGAAATACTTGTCGAAACTGAGCTTAGAAGTATATGAGAATTAGTGATTTTAATGTGAAGAAAAATTGGTGTATTTGTAGCAAAATGGAGGTGGTAGAGTGCCGTACTCGATCCAGTATATGGGATACTGGATCGAGTACTAGAGGTAGTTTCCAGGAAATTGTGAAAAAAGGCATACTCGATCGAGGTAGTTCTTTTGCTCCCAGATTTGATTTTGACTAGCGTATCCGGTCAATACTCGACCGAGTATTGAACGAATTTCAAAATCTTCATTTGATCTTCTCCTTTTTGCACATTCTTTGATCTTTAGGATCCATCCCTTGATTCTTGAGATGATTTTGACCTGTCCTAAGCTCAGAATAATCCTAATCTAAATAAATTACAAATAATTAATGAAAATAAAGTATTACACCAAAAGTGCGTAATTTCCACAACCAGAACTAATAAAACTGGTTAAAAATACAAACATACATAATAGGAAATTCACACTATCATTGTGCATACCACTTCATGTCCGTCGGATCCTTGACTTTATTAAAATGATCTGCAAAAAGAAGAGATTTTAGTTAAGACTTACATTTTTGTACCGGTTGGGATGAACCCGCGCCGCCGCCATGCTCATCCTCGCCATGCTCCTCCTCGTCGGGAGTATCACTGTCGCCTTGTTCATACTCAACCCCGCTGCCTTCGTGCCCCACATTCTCGACGTCTCCTCCAGCATCCTCCTCGGCGTCACCGTCCTCCAACTCCTCTTGAATGTCGGGGTTGTTTTGTTGATGCATGGAAAAATTGGCCTTGATTTTGGTTCGAGAGATTTTGAAGTTGCTCATCGGTCATCGCATCTCTACGATCATAATCGTTCGTCCGATCATCGCGTGCGTAAGACGAAGATGTTGCCCCTACTTGTCACTTACCTTTCGATTGCGTTGGAGATTACTTATATCAACGGATTTCCTAGTCCGGTCCATTGCCTTAAAAAATGTTAAAAAAAACTACTAACTACAATTTATAATATTAAGAACTAAATGACTAAAAAATGTAACCATAGTAACTACTTATTCAAATACCAATAAACTAGTTAATTACTTACAAAGTTACAATGAATAAAATGTAACAACAATGCCTAACAACAACAAAAATGTTAAATGATTATAATGGGCTGAGTTCCATACTATTGGTCTGTTATACCCCAAAAATGGGCCTAACTATGCTCACAACGTCAATATTAGTTTATAGATTGGGCCAAATCCTTGCGGCCTTTAATTATTGGACTTGTTGTAAACACCTATAAATAGACTGCCAACCCTCCTATAATCGGAAGCTATCTTCACTATATTGAATTGTTGTTGCTTTCTCTCTTAAGCTATCTTCAATGGTAAATTTACACCAATGAAAAATAAAAAATGAGTGGACATATTATTGGTTCACTTAGTCAGAATCAAACTGTACTAAATTGAACAAAATTAAATCATAGACATTTTGATTTGAGTTAGATAGTGATTCTTACAAATAGCATTCAATGAAACCCAAGTGAAATCAAGAAAATAAAGTCAAACTGAACGGCAAAAATCAATATATTTTTAAAAAATAACACATCCAAATTGATTTAAAATTAATTTAATCGAACCAAATAATCGAGTCTAATTCAAGTTTAATTTGAACCAATATTTCTTTTTATTTTGTAATACCATTATTTATTAAGTCTATTTGAAGTTGAGTTTAATCGAAAACTGATGGAAACTCGATTGAAATCGAAATGTGCACCCCTAATTTGGATATGATCTTTAAAAACATATTTCTTCATTTTAAAAAAGTAAGACAAGAGAAAATGATGGGACGCGCAATTGAAAAGATTCAAAGTACTTTGATTTTCTTTTCATTGGTTTGACTTTTCAACAACCTTCTATGGATTAATTAACTTCATTTATTCCGCCATTTCTAATTTTCTATGCAAATTTGTTTGTCACTCCAAAGGCAACTATTGCATCGATCATCTTAACTGCAAAATAATGTAGAATATTAAATAAGACTGTGCTATTTTAAATTAACTAAATAATTAAAGAACATTTTTTACATAAAAGAATGCGAACCTGATATCCCGAGTATCGAATAAGTTAAATGCGTACTTCAATTCGATTTTCTAAACAGCGTAAAAAACTAAAGGTTGTAAAAAAATTGAAGGATTTAATGGGTAGTAAAAAATATCACTAATGTTCTCATGTGCTGTGGTGGTCTTCAAAATATTATGGAGCTCACCACTTAGGGATGGCAATGGGGCGGGTTTGGGGCGGGGTTCACTCCCCCATCTCCGCCCCATTTTTAAAAAGTTCCCCCCATCCCCACCCCATCCCCCGTTACTCCCATCCCCGCCCCATCCCCGCCCCATCCCCGCCCCACCCCGTCGTCCCCCACGGGTACCCACACCTGTCCCCATATAGATTTAATTTATCTTATTTGCACATATTTTTAATCCATTAAATATATACAACATTGAATTAATGTGTTTGGTAAAAGTTAATAACTCAATATTAATAATCCTTCAATTTGAATAAGTTCTGTGAATTGAAGACAGTAAAAGTAAACATATATTACCATCATGTACGTCGTTCCAATTATAATACAATTAATTATATATAGTACAAATCAGGGGCTGAGCTAGAGGGGTGGCCTACCGGGCCACGGCCCGCCCCAAATTTGAAAATTCTTTGTATTTTTAGTCTAAAAATTTATGCGAAAAAAATTATTCTGAAAAATTCTTTGTACCGGCCCAGCCCAACCTTCAATCCTAGCTACGCCCCTGGTACAAACATATGTGTGTGTATCTATTTACTCACTATCTCACTTTTAAAACTCAGATATATAACATTTATTATATATATTTTTAGTCATTACTTATTATATTCCGATATAATATGTATTAATTCATTGTCCATGAGTAAAACATATACAATTATGTATATGTATATGTATATGTATTCGTAATATGTGTTTGTCATATATTACAAACAACTTAATTAAATATGTTTGTACATTATTTGTGTGTGTGTGCGCGTGTGTGTTTGAGTATATATTTATAACAGGGACGGGGCGGGAACGGGGCGGGTGTAGCAATCCCCGCCCCCGCCCCATATTTTAACGGGGTAAAAATAACTCACCCATCCCCGCCCCTGCTCCACCCCAATCCCCGCCCCATCCTTCCCTCGCGGGGCGGTTCCCCACGGGTCCCTGCCCCCATTGCCATTGAAGAATTCAATTGCAACAACCATGAAGCTTCCTCCATGTGCAAGCAATAATCATGAAGCTTCCTCCATGTGCAAGAATGACAAATGGAGCTTCCATACACCTAGGAGTGACCTTCCTTTCAACCACCATTGAAGCTTCCTTCCACATTCTTTTTTTTTTTTTAACCCGGAAGGCAAACCACCCATCGGTGGGGCAAAAGCCGGGTAGCAGATGCCGAGTTTTATTAATAAAAGAGGAAATACATAAAGAGAGGGGGACCAAACCAAAACCTCTCAGGGAATTACACCAAGGTAAAAACAAAACAAGAATACTGGGGGGGCTATACCTGACCCAGTATTAAAAAATTAAAATCTAAAAGAGGGAATACCAAAAAAATCCATCAAATAAGCCCGCTTTACGAAAACAGGCAAATCAGATGGCCCGCTAAAGACGATGGGCTGAGAAGCATGAAGATTAGCCAGATGATGAGAAGCCCAATTACCTTCCCTGTAAGTATATCCGACATCCAGGCGTTTCCTAATTATCCAGTGTAAGCTTTCCTGAATTAGATCTGACCATCTCCTCGAATCCTTTCCAGTAAAATACTCGACCGCAAGTGAGCAGTCTGATTCCACTTGAAAATCTTCATACCCGTCGTTCACGACCCTATATGCTACACCCGGTTGTATGTACATCCGTGGTCCAATTAACATAAAAGCCCATTAAGAGATCTAGCCCATAACACACCTGGCCCCAATTTTTACCGGGTAATATCGATAACCGAAAAACAGAGCCTGCGATTTAAACATATCAAAAAACGGAAAAGTAACTTCTCTCGAACTACCTTCTGAAATTTCTTCGAAAACGACGCAAGCATTCATACACGCCGTATTAAAGCTCGAAAAACGATGACAGCCTCCAAACAATTGTCAACTTCGCGGAGTTGTTCGTAGAGTTGCAGAGCAACGACAAGTTAAGAACAGAGGAAGAGTTTGAGCAGCAAGTTGTTTCTGTTTGAGCATTGAAGCGAGTGATGGACCTACTATCCGAGTATGAGATGATGAAGAACGCAGATAAGCATGAAACTCCAGAAGGATCAGAGAGGTATGTAATATTATAGTGTTCAAATTTGTATTCAAGTAATGATTCAACAATATACTTGCATGTTTCGAAAATTATAGAAAAAATGAAATGATTTTGACAAATCTGAAGCAGATTATGAATTTGATGCATGATATGTGTTTATTAAGTATATCATTTGAGGTTTTGTTCAAAATACGAAGGTTATTGCTCATTTTACTCTACTTTAGGTCATATGCATTACTAACTAGTTAGAACATGGTGATACTGTAATTAGGTTACTTCTAAGATGATAAAATACTCAATCTGTGGTATACAGTACTCATCTATGAATGGAGTGGTATGTGCTTTAAATTTTCTGTACTTGTTGAATAATATCCTTATGATTCATATGTGTTTATGCTAATTAATCATAATGTGACATTAAAATTGAAGTCATACTCATTATTTGAACACTGTATCAAATGAACAAATAGACATTGTTTCATGAACAATGTGTCATGAAGTGCAGTAGATTTTTTGTTATACAATATACTTGTTCTGTAATTCGTTTGCATGGACATTGTGTGTGTGCTCATAATGTGAGTGTAAGATGCTCAAATTGTAAAACAGTGTGTCACAATTTTATAGTACTGAAAACTGGTGATAATATGTTAGTTATTCATAATGTTAATTTAAAAGTGAACTGATACTCATAAGTTGATTAGTACTTTCAAATAACCATATGGTGTTATGTTTTCTTAAAAAGCTATGAAAAATTTGTTTTAGAATATGCTTGTCATAAACTACATTTACATATAAATATAGTTTGTATAGAATATGCCTGTGATTGAATAGAGTTACAAAATAATATTTTGTGTGCTCATGATTTGATATATATTACTCATTTTAATTAATAATACAGGATTTTAGATCCACGACCTATAAGTGAGATCCCAGTGCTGCGCTCAAATCCAAAAAAGAGAGTAAAAAAGACTTCCAAAGTTCCACAGAAGCAGAAGAAGATGAAACCAAAAGCAATTCCAAAAAAGGAAAAGGCTAATATGGACTTAATAAAACAAATTGAAGCTGAGATAAAGATGAGTGATGAAGAAACAAGGGTTGCAGAAGTAAGGAAGGATAGCACTAAGAAGACTGAGCATGTTGGAGAACAATCTGAGAAACAAGGGAGGGATACTGAGCACCAAGGGAAAGAAACTGAGCACCAAGAGAGGGAAACTGAGGAGCATGTGAATGTTGAAGAAACAAGCAAAGGTGGCAGTAAGATGACTGAGAATGTTGTAGAAGAATCTGAGCACCGAGGGAGTGAACCTGAGCATCAAGGTATTGAAACTGAGCAACATGATAATGTTGAAGAAACAAGGAATACTAGCAGTAAGACAACTGAGGAGGTTGGAGAAGAATCTGAGCAACAGGGAAGGGAAAATGAGCAACAAGGTAGGGAAATTGAACAAAATCAGATTGTTATAGAAGTACAACAAGGAGCTGCACAGAGAAATAATGAGAAGAAAAGAAAGAGAAATAATGCAGGCTCAATTAAGAAAAGTACAGAACAAGGAAATTCAAGCAAAGAGAAAGAGAGCGAGGAAGTTAGTCCAAAAAGAAGAACTACAAGATCAACAACTTCAGAAGCAACTGAAAAGAAAAATGATGAAGTTCAGAAAAAGAAGAAAGAAGTTCATGCAAAGAAGAAAATAACAAGGGAAGCAGATTCAATAAAAGAGAAGAAGCAGAAGATAAAGAAGAAGAAAGCAGAAGAAGAGGAAGAATTTGAGGAGGACGAAGAGGAGATAGAGAAGGAAGAGAATGCAAAATACCCAAAGCTGTGGACAAGAATGTCTCCGAGTAGTATAACAGAAATAATGAAAAATCTAAGTGTAGAACAAAAGAAAGAGGTGATTGAGATGGGATTTGGCCCCTTACTGAACCTTGAAGTGAAGCAATTGCCAATGCAGTTGGCATATTGGTTGCTGGACAATTTTGACAGCAGAAGTGTGTCTCTTCTTCTGCCAAACAATGAAAGATTGAGGATTAATGAAGATGGAGTGCACGTGACATTGGGATTTCCAAAAGGAAAGATTAATGTGAAGAATTTGATTGACACTGAATCTGAGAATACTTCACACATGGTGGCTAATTGGAGATCACAATTTCAGACTGAAAATGGAGTTGTGAAGACTGCTCAAGTGAAGAAGGTTATAGAAGAAAACAAAGCAGGCGGAGTATGGTTTAAAAAGAATTTTTTGGTTCTCCTGGTAACATGTTTGATTGAAGGGAAGCAAAATTGCTTTGCCAATCAAAGCATTCTGAAGGCATTGCAGGATGATTCAAAAATCAAGGATCTGAATTGGTGTGGATACACTTTGGAAACATTAATTGAAGCAAAGGACTATTGGAGCAAAAATAGAGAAAGACAGTTCCCAGGGCCTTTATTATTTCTGATTGTAAGTTACAAATTCTTAATGTTATTGCTCATTTTTACCACACTATTACTCATATCCGCATATACACTACACAATTCTAAAATCTCATAAAATATGTAGGTGTTCTATGTAGACAACATTGTGTTCAAAGGCAGAAAAGTGGACAGAGCATTGCCATCTATTATTGGCTGGACAACACAAAAGCTGAACAAACGACAGAAGGAAGAAATTGAAACTGGAGGTTTTGGATACGGATATATAGATGAACCTAACAAAGGGGAATTGATAGTTCCAAAACTGATCACAAATGAAGAAGAAGCTGAAATCCCGATCGAGGGAAACAGTAATCAGGAGCCAAAGAAGGTAAGGACAGTATTATGTAATTTTAATAGAAACAATTGGGTAAATATATAAATGATAAGTATGATATGTAGATATGAGTATTTAGTACAAAGTAATGAGTGCATTTAAGAAGTTAAATAAAAACAAAGATAATAAATGTGTTAAAAATATATATGCTTCATTCAATTATTTTAGTATAAACTCAATAATAACATAAAGAATGCTCAATTACTGTTCTAAATTAATCATTAAATAACTGCAGGATATTATGAAGGAGTTTGCTGCAGCAGCGAAGAATTTGGCAGAAAGCATGGCCAATTTTGATGAAAAATTTCAACAGGCTGCAAAGGTGTTACCTGATGATGAGACAATGAAGATTTTAATGGGAAAAGTCCATGGGCTTTTCAACACATATTCATCAGAAAAGGAGAAAGAAAAAGAAAATGAAACCGAAGTGTCACTGACTCCAGATGATGGATTCTGGACTGAAGAAGTGCTCAAAGCAGTTGAAGCTATTGAAATGGCTCAGAAGAAAAGAGTTGAGAGGCCAACTTTTACTCAGTATGAAAAGCCAAGCTTCAAGTTGCTTTCACAGGAGTCAAATGATGGGGCGAATACATATGGGGATGATGATGAGCATCATCATGACATAATTGAGCAACATGGCAATGCAATTGAGCATGCAGAGGATGGTCCAAGTGAGCAAATGAATAAGGATAATGACAATGCTGAGGATGTTAATGAGGATGAAGAGGAATCTGAAAAGGAAGAATGTGAAGAAGAAAGAGACAGAAGGTTTAGAAAGGGTAAGCAAGTTGAACAATATCACATTGAACCAAAAGAGAACAAAGTGGAAAGAGAAAAAAGAGAAACAGCCCCAGCACCTGCTGTGAAGTCCCCATTCATGAACAGAAGTATAGATGCTAGGACAACACTTGGCAGTGAGGAAAGACTACTTGCAGGTTTTGTGTTCAATGATCATTGTGACAAGAAGTAAGTCGCTAAGTTTTTCTTAATCATTTCGTTTAATATAATGCACATTTAATATTTGAAGGTTACTCATTCTGATATAATAATTCTTTTCAAACAGTGTTGTGGTGTTCAAGCATTACAACTTCACTCTTTCAAAAGCTCAGATGGAAACAATGAAGAGCAACACAAAAGTTGATGCTGGAATTATAGATATATGGGCAATGTTGCTTAATCATAATGAAAAGTTCAAAAGCCCTGAAGCTAAAAGCAGAATGATTTTCTCAACAAGACCATGTGTAAGAAGTACATATTCATTTACTTAGTATTACTAAAATGAAACTAATATATTATAATATTTAATGACAGCATGTGCTAGATCAAAATCATCTCACCGCTCCACAAACAAGGAACAAAAGGTTTGCGGCAGAAATTGGCAAGGAATTTCCCTGTGCAGATGGAAATAAGTTGAGGTCAACAGACCTATTCATATTCCCAGATGAATACAATGGGTGCTACTATATGATGTGCTTTGACTTGAAGAGCATGAAGTTCTACATCATTGATAGTAGCGACGGAGATATAGCTCCTGCAGTCAAGTACTTGTTTCAAATGTCATACCTGGTAAACGTTTTATATATTTCTTTTTTATTTTATCACATATGGATAAATAATGTGATGATTTAGTATATGAGTAATGTGCACTTGATAATTGAGCAACTACATAGACAATATGTGCATGAACATAAGAATATGTATAATTCTGTTTTTGAAATTTTTAACTACAGAGAAGTGGATTTGTGAAATTTCTTCGAGATCAAAAACACCCAAAGGCAGATAAGGTTGTGAAGCTGAAGGAAGAAGTGGTTAAAATGCATTGGAGAAACAAGAAAAACAAAACCAATGAGGGAGTTTATTTGATGAGGCACATGGAGACATTTTATGGTGACACAGCATGGGAGTGTGGATTAGATAAACAAAGTGTAAGTCCAAAATTGTTTAATATAGTTTTCAAACACAATAATTATGTGAAAACTTGAATATCTAAATTATAATGTTTGTACAGGAAAAACCAATTGAGATGCTGCGGATTAAGTACTTGCATGCAATAGTAACATCTGATAAGAATGAGATCAAGAAGAACATCATGGAACAAGTGAAGAAACACAATGTGTATATCTAGAAGATTTGTAATGCTATTGATGATTGTGGGCGTTGATGAACATATTGTTGTTTTTTAATTCATGCTAAACAATATTAGTATTTGGGACATATGATATTACTATTAAGCTTGGATGACAGTAGTCATGTTAGTAATATTAAATAAGGACATATGCTTATGGGAAGTTCATATTATTGATCATTATTAGTAAGTTCTATGCTCATTTCCTTGCTTACTTATACACATTTTAAGGTATTAATGATAATTACTAGTAAGTACTATTCTCAATTCATTTATTACTTATACAAAATTTTAAGGAGTGAGCTTTTAAATTTAAATTCTTTGAGTGTGAAAGTAAGACAATGTATTAATTCATTAAATAAACAGTGCGGGGTGTTTTTTCCAATTATTCGTAATGTATTTATAATGGTATGAGTCTTCACTACGAAATGAAATAGATAATTTAAAGTTTTTTTGGGAAAAATATGTATATATTTGTGTTCATTGCGAAATAGTAATTATACACATTCATGATGATTGTAATATTGATTGCTGACATCTGTATTTATGAAGTTTATATTAATACTCATTATTAGTAGCGTAAATGCTCATTTAATTAATTAGTATACACAATTTGAAGACTAATCAATTGAATTTTAGAACATTAAGTATGAAATTACGTTATACAAATTTTCTTATAAAAATTATATTTAATTTGAAATAGTAAACACATAATTTAGTGAGTCTTGCATTCAAAATGCATTAACTAAAAAATTATATTTACTTCTATACTCATTTTGTTAACACGTGGTACTCATTATAGCACAAACAATTACTCAAAAGAAGATTAGATCAGAGGAATGTATGATTACAAAAAAGTAAAAACTACAACAAAAACATAGAGGAACAAAATGTAAAGTCTAAAAGTGAAAACAACTGAAACTAAAATGATGATAAAAGATAAAAGATGTTATTTTTTGAATAATATAATAAGTATGTAAATAAAAAACAAAGCTTTTAAGAATGTTTACACATTTCAAGGTTCAATATTCGAAGTACTAGCTGCTGTTGACTTGTTCCTTCCTTGGAAGTTAAGGTTCATATTTCAGAGAACATTTATAATATTCCAAAGCGTAATTTTAAATGATTAACATACAGCTACGGTCTGAGCATCAACACAAAAATGTTGAGTAATAAAAAAACCTGACACCAGTCATTAATAAACTAGTGAATATAACAGTATTACTACATAGCTATTGGAAAAATCAAACTACAAATTTGCTTGATCAGTTTCAGATGTACTAGCTTGGCGTGACTTCTTCTTTGCTCTAGCTTGATTTGTTTTGATTTCAATAAGACTCTTGCGACGAACATTTCTTTCACCCTTCTTCCTTGAAGACTTTGGATTAGATATTGCTGAACCCAAACCAACTGTAGAAGATTCACTATCAGAAAAGTAAATACTTCCAACTTGCTCTTCAACATCCACTTTCAACTTTGTAAAAGATTCTTCACAAAAATGCCTTGCTGCAGAATTAGAATCACTAGAGCACAAAAGCTTGTGAAATTTCTTTTGCATTTGCATTCTCCAAACAGAAGGTAAAACATTAGAAGTCCCAGATGAGGCATATATTTGTTCAGTTGGAACACACTTTGCACTACGCGTCCAACGTTTCAGAACATAACAATCCGGTATAACTTCTACACAGTGAATATGATATATACGAAGAATATGACAACACAAAATACCAACTTCTGAGAATTTCTCACATGAACATTTAACAAAATGTGTTGTCATATCAAAAGAAACCCAATGTGAAAATATATCTATTTGAGGCATCCATACCAAATATGACATCAAAGAACCTTGTTGATGTCTAAGTTCATATTTCAGGGACATACCTCGTAGAAATTCTTTCTCAAACAGTTTATACGCATCAATCGTGTAGACCTTGGAGGCTTTATGTAACAAACCAACAAAAGGAATGGCAATTTCCGGAAAACCATCCCAACAACGTTGCTGATCTTTACCCTCATTACTTCTCCATTGACTCACACTTTCACTAAAAAAATGGTAGAAGTCACAAAGACACGAGTTTGCATTCAGTTTTCTAGATATTGAGTTATTCGTGGACTCGCTTCGTTGTGAAGACAAAATTCCAGCAGAAAAGAACTGCTTGGAAAAAGCTGGACACCATTTCTCTCTCATCTCGTACAGTTTGGTCAACCAAGGATTGTCAGAACAATTGTATTCACAAACCATCCTGCAAAATATGAAGCAAAATACTCATTTAAAAAACACTATTACTCATTACAGATAAGCAGTTTGCTCAACAAGAAGGTATACTGTAAATGCAGAAAACATAAAAGGAAGTATACGGACAATGAAAAATACCTATTCCAATAATGATCAAACTCTGCAACAGTCTGACAGAGTTTCAAAACATGATCAAATAAAGCCAAAAAGCCTTCGTCATTCCTCAAATCTCGTATATGTTTTTTAGAATTTTCAATTATGTGCCATATACAAAGACGATGCCTTGAAGAAGGAAAGACTTTAACTATTGCAGCAGACATGGCGGATGACTGATCTGTCATAATAGTTTTCGGATGCACAAAATCCATTGAATTCAGAAAAGTAGTGAAAAGCCATTCAAAAGATTCAATTCTTTCATTGAGAAGAAATCCACAACCAAACATGCATGTATGGGTGTGATGGTTAATTCCTACAAACGGTCCACATATCATATCGTATTTATTAGTACGATAGGTCGTATCATGAATAACTAGCTCACCAAAGGATAGATAATCTTCCTTCATTTTCTTATCTCTCCAAAAGAAACTGACTAAAGAACCATCCACATCTATCTCAAAAGAGAAGAAGAAATCTTCTTCATTTGACTGCCTATTCTTAAAGATGTTAATCAGGGTATTGGCATCAGAACCATCAAAAGATTTCTTGACCTGTTTTGTCAATTCGTTATATGCATCACGCAAGAGAAAACCAACCGAAGGAGATCCACCTGCTTCCGCTTGCAAACATCGAAATCCATCAGCTATCTTGACTCCTTGTTTTTTCAAATGATGCAAGTAATCTAACTCATTAGAAGAAATAGAACGATGAGATCTAACGTGATGAACTAATGAGTTTGGACAAAACTGATGATTATGGTCCATAAGGTGTCTGACAACAACCCACTCACCGCTAGATTTTATCTCAAAATAAATTCGTGCCTTACAATTAGTACGAATGTCAACTTTTGTGAATTGCTTCCCAACAACGCCTTTGTTTTTTTTTAAGCCTTGTTTAGTGCAGCAGAACTCCCTTCCCCTAAAGCCAGAACCACCATCCCTCTTTCTCAAAGTAGAGTACCTAACTCCAAAACCAATCCGAAAAGCATAATCATTATACAATTGAAATGCTTCTTCCTCTGAAAATACAGTTGTACCAAGCAACTCAGAAAATTCAGCTTCCTTCACTGATATGGTTTCAACAGAAACAGGATCATGACAAACTTGTACAGTCTCAAAACTAGATGAACGTTCAGCTGCAATAAATAAATAAAGGTAAAATAAACTAAAGATATAAAATTCAAGTAAAAGAAAGGGAAACAATGTACGTAAGAAATGAGCAATACTTGGTCCGAAAGAAAGAGATTCTGTTGCACAAAGAAGATTTTGGTCTTGACTGAAATTAACAGCAGAATCCAAGAAATCTAGATGAATGGAAAAACATTACAAGAACATCACAAAACAAAATTCAAAATATAAACAGATTGATTAAAGAAGAACAAAATGTATGAGTTGCAATTAGAAAGTATATTACTGGATTGAATGCCAACAATTCCGCCTCCAGAATCTATATCCTCAATTAATCTTCCACGGGGAGAAATACAATCTGCACAGAGTAAAAACAAAACAAACAAAACAAATGTAAACTCAAAACTGATCAACTAAATACTCAAAACATATCAACTAATGTAATGAATTAGTTCATAGAATAAGTACCTCCAAAATCAGCCATATGGTCGATAAGAATCTAAAACAGAAAAAAATTGAACTGAAACAACTTATAATAGTTATAACAGTAGCGACAACGTATAACAATACAACCAAAAAATAAGTTGAGTAAAAATAAAGATGATTACAGGAAAAGATAACTTCGATGAAACAAAAAAGAATTTGAAACGAAAGAAGGAAAAAACATATAAATGTAAAACGGCAAAGAAAACTACTTACCTAAATCGATCAGTGAAGTAAAATCGAAACTACGAATGGAGAAAGCTGCAGAAGAAAACCGGGAAGATCAATAACAAATAAACAGAAGAAGGACCGGAAGAACCGATCGAAGAACAAAATCTATGGCATTGCTACTAAGAAGCAATCCGCGGAAGAAGATGAAAGCTGCGAGACGACGACCAAAGGGAAAAAGCGAACAAAGGGAAAAAGAAGAAATAAAGAGGATAGAAGTTGCAGTTTATTACAAAATTACCTGGCTGTACCAAGAGGAAGGTACAGCCGGGTGTACCATATAAATTGCGGTCGTTCACCGCCCAATGAATAGCGAAGTGTATGGCTTTCATTTCTGCATCTAAGGAAGAGGAAGCCTCAAGAGGAAAAGCAATGGCAGCAAGAAGTTTACCCCTGAAGTCGCGCATAATAGCTCCCCCTGAAGCTCGGCCAGGTAGAAAACTAGTCTTCCTTCCACATTCTTAGTACCTAGTTTTGGTGCTATAAATAGAGAGCTTGGAGAGTCTTTCTATCATCAAGTAAATTAGAATAGATCATCATAGCATAACCAAGAAGAGTTGTGAATATCTTGAGAGATATGTGAGGTGTTGTTTTTGAGAGTTTTTAGTTAGAGCTTGTATGTCTCTTCTTTCTATTTTGAAAGTAATAGAAGTGTTTTTCTCTCATATTAGCACGATCCTATTAATTCCAACAAGTGGTATCAGAGCCTGGTTGAGCTTTTGATATTTTTCCCAGATTTTTTCAGATAAAATTCTACTGTCTGAAAAATCGAGTTTTTCAGTATTGCTCGGAATTGCAATCTGAATATATCGCTGGATTCGTCTCGTCGAGACGAGAAAACTGGTATTTTTGGGGAATATTTTGGCCACCGGAAGCTGCCGTACGCGCCGCCAAACGCCGGCCAAATACTGCCTGCGTCATCGCTAACGGCATCACGCGCAGTCCAGAGGTAGAAGACGGCTGACGTCATCATCCAGCCAGAGCTGCGTTAGCGACACGTCAGCGTCACATGTGCAGTCCCAGCACAGTCAGCCGCCACGTCATCCGTCAACGGCCATCTTTCACCTGCGTCCAGTCAGCTGCCACGTCATCGCCCAGTCAGCACCATGTCATTGCCACATCACCTGCCACGTCACCGGTCGGTTTTTAAATTCTGAAAAATTGCAGTTTGGTCCCTCAATTTTTGAAAAATTATAATTTCGGCCTATAATTTTTCGAAAATTGTATTTTGACCCCGAATGTGCCTACCCACCATTTTCGGCCGTTCCGGACGCAATGGTGCTGCCCGTTTTTCGAAATTTTGCTCCGATTTTTCTGAAACAGAAAATCAAAATTATTTAGTAGGTGAAAATGACCTTTGACGAGTCAACTTCATCTTCCGGAGCTATGATTATGCTCACGGCTACCAACTACACGCTATGGAAACCTCGGATAGAAGATTTCCTTAGCTGTAAAGACCTTTTTGATCCAATAGAGATGAAAGGTATTAATCCTGACCCGCCCAAGTCAACGGAGTGGAAGAAAATTAATAGAAAAACTATTGGTCAAATCCGACAATGGATTGACCATAGTGTCTTCCACCATGTTGCACAAGAAACCGATGCTTATGCCCTTTGGAAGAAGTTAGAAGATATGTACCAGGCCAAGACCGTGTGGAACAAGGCCCTACTGATGAGGCGTCTTGTCAATATGAAGCTCAAAAGTGGAACTTCTGTTGCCGAACATACTAGTCAATTTCAGAGTCTGGTAAATCAACTATCTTGTGTAGAAATGCCACTTGGAGATGAAATGCAATCTCTAGTACTTCTTAGTTCCCTTCCTGATAGTTGGGAGACACTAGTTGTTACTCTCAGCAACTCAGACCCAGATGGCAAACTTACTATGTCTGTGGTCAAGGATGCACTGTTCAATGAGGAGGCAAGAAGGAAAGACATGAGCACAGATCAGACTCATGCCCTTGTGACAGAGAATCGAGGAAGACCATAAGGAAAACAAAAAAGAAATAGTAGAGGGAAATGGCAAAGCAGAGGCAAAAGTCGGGGGAGATCATCATATGGCCGGAAACCTTCTTATACCTGCCACCATTGTGGTATAGAGGGTCACATGAAGAAAAATTGCTACAAATTGCTAGAGGAGCGAGGCAAGAGAAATTCTCAAGCAAAGAACAAGGGTGGTGAAGCGCTCATCACAATCTCAGGTGATGTGGCGTATTGTACTATCAATGATGAAACATGCCTTCACGTCTCAAGAGAGGACACTGAATGGGTGCTAGATACTGCAACATCCTACCATGTTACTCCCCACAGGTACTACTTCACAACTTACAAAGCTTGAGACTTTGGAGCAGTGAAGATGGGCAATTCCAGTTCCTCTGGAATAGCTGGAATTGGTGATGTACAAATAAAGACGAGTACTGGGAGCACAATCACTTTGAAGGATGTCAGACATGTTCCAGACCTTCGACTCAATCTCCTGTCAGTGGTATGTCTTGACGAACAGGGGTATGAAAACCACTTTAACAGGGGCACCTGGAAAATGTCAAAGGGCGTTTTGACAATCGCTCGAGGACATGTTTGTGGCACATTGTACAAAACCCATTTGAGGATTTGTACGGATAGCCTCAATATTGCTGAGGAGACTTCTCAGAATCTGTGGCACCTGAGACTCGGCCACATCGGTGAGAAAGAGTTGACTACCTTGATGAAGAAGAACCTTATCAACATCGACAAGAACGCTGCACTGGCTCCTTGCAGTCATTGTTTGTTTGGTAAGCAACATAGAGTATCATTTAGTTCTACTTAAACTAAAAGATCGGAGTTGTTAAGTTTGGTACACTCCGATGTCAGTGGTCCTTTCGAGGTGGAATCAATCGGTGGAAGCAAATATTTTCTGACTTTTATCGATGATGCTTCTCGGAAAGTGTGGGTGTATTTCCCGATTATGAAGGATCAGGTGTTCGAGAGCTTCAAGACATTTCACGTCTTGGTGGAACGTGAAACAGGAAAGAAGCTGAAATGTATCCGATCTGATAATGGAGGCGAGTACACATCCAAGGCGTTCGATGCATATTGCAGAGAATATGACATTCGACATGAGAAGTCAGTACCACGCACCCCTCAGCACAATGGCGTTGCTGAAAGAATGAACCGGACTATCATGGAGCGTGTCTGGAGCATGCTGAATATGGCTAAACTTCCGAAGTCATTCTGGGGAGAAGCAGTCAACACCGCATGCTATCTTATCAACCGATCACCTTCAGTACCACTGAACTTTGAAGTTCCAGAGAGGCTATGGACAGGTAAGGATCCTACATACTCACATCTTAGAGTATTTGGTTGTTCATCGTATGCACATGTATCCAAAGAGCTCAGGCAGAAGCTCGATGCAAGAACTATCCCATGCATTTTCGTTGGCTATGGAAATGAAGAGTTCGGATACAGGTTATGGGATCCTAAGGAGAAAAAGGTGTTCAGAAGTAGGGACATTGTGCTGCATGAAGATTTGACAATAGAAGACATTGAAAAGCCCACAATGTCACGGAAGTCAAATGAGGGTGCTAGAGTACGTACTCTAGCACCCTCATTTGACTTCCGTGATATTGTGGGCAAAATATACATTCTATAACTGGCATTTTATATGGGTTCATTTAGAACCGTAATTGTATGTAGGAATGGGGTCATATTTAAAAATAATGAAAAGTTTCCTTTGTCTAATGGGCAAGAATTGTAAATAATAATTTGTATTAATAAGGGTTCCGTACTTCCGTGTACAACCGACATTGTACACTGACACGGGGTCATTTAAATAATTTCTAGAAAATCCTAACTAGAAATGGGGTCTCTTTTGTAAATACAAAAATACTTTTCTGTGTCGGGCTTTTTATGAACCCTTATCGAAAGATTTTAGTACTACGGACTTACGGAGTACTCCGTATTTTGTTTAGTCGCTGCTCGAAGATCCAATAGAAGATAGGGCAAAAACGAAACATCTTAAGACGAAGTCGCCGCTCGAAGCTCCGATGCCTCCATAGTTAATCGCCTCTCTTACCTCACCAGTCGCCGCATGTGTTTCACCAAGTACTATTTCTCTCCATCAAAGCCAATCACCACGCCTCCGCCATAGGTATAATTCCATTTTTCACTTAGGGTTCAATTATTTTATTTGTGTTTAACTACAGTGTTTTTTCTAAATACTCCGTAGTTTATACAGAGTATTTACTGTCTTTATCCGCCTACGTACTGTGCGACTAGCGAGCTGTTGGATTGGACAAAAGAGAGCTAGCATTATGAATCAAATAACTGCAGGTCGAGATGGCGAATTGGGGCCAGAGGTAATACGGTGGTGCTCTTTTCAATTGTGCTCCTCACCCCAGGGATATTCTTCTATATTCTTCTATATTCATGTTTTAAAGAATGAAAAGTTTTGTATAGATTGTTTTTAGTTTTGTGTTGTCTATAATGTGTTCGAGTAAATGTCCCAATAAGGGTTTTTATGCATATTGCTTCAAAAAGGTAGTCATTTAGCACTATGGAAAGAAGATCTAGTTAGTCTTTTGTATTTTCTTGGTTAGAATACTCTCATTTACCTTCTAAATACGACCCACTTAATCTGTTTTTTTTGTAACCATAGAAGTCTGCTTATAGTTGTATTTACTTATGCTTATGAAAGATATACACCTTCATTAAAAAGGATTTTTGTTATTTTAAGCTCTCAACATATAAATTGATAATTATAAAGGTTAATGCATGCTTGCAGGGCCGTGTCTAGAGATAAGTAGGCCACTAGGCCTGAGGTAAAAAGTTAAATGAGGCCTATATTTTATGTGAAAAAATATACAAATGTCAAAGAAATTTATTTATTTTCTTGTTTTTTCAGTTGAAAAATCACTTATTACTAAATGTTCTAGCATATTATTTTCTATAGATAATATACTTAGTCTGTCTAATCGGTCTTGCGACGTAGTTGATCTTAATTTGGAAATAAGTCCCAAAGTCGGACTGGAGAAGTATACTCGTATGCAGGGAAATAATTGAGAGAAAGAATTGAGAGGAGAAAATAATGAGAAATGCCTTAAATAAATACTTAAATAAATAATTGGTATATCCAAAGTATTTATTAGGATTGAGATGTCTTATTAGGATTGAGATGTCTGGGGAATTGAGATATGTCCATTGTAGCTTTTTTGACATGTGGTAGCAGTTAGTCTCCTTAGGATAAGAATTCACTTCAATTTCTTTATAATTAGTTTGAGATATTTAAAGAAACATATTGACCCTACTAAATAATAATACAAAAGCACTATTAAAATGGGGCCTTAGTTTTTTGGTGGCCTGAGGCAAAGGTCTCACCGGCCTCAAAGGCACCACGGGCCTGCATGCTTGCACATTAAAACAATGGAGCTATACCTAATTTCAGGGTTAGACGAACTGGTCAAGTATTGAAAGTAAAAACCATTTTACTCCGCGTTTATCAGCTTCTGAGTTCTGCCATTTGCTACTTGCCCCTGCGTGGTAAGTTTATTTTTTAGTTTTCAGAGTTTGGGCATGCAAGCAGCAGGATGCTAGTTTACTTGTTCAGTTGTGTAGTGTTTTGTAAATTCTGTTTATTTGATTGTTTAGATTTTGACCTGCAGTGGTGCAGCCTACTGTTTTTTAACTCCATTCTTTGCTTAGTTCTTTAATTGTTTTATTGTTTAAGTTAGAGTTTACTTGTTTTATTGAAAAGTTGGTTCTTTTAATACTAATTATTAGTGAGTAAATAATAACTAATTGTTGAAAAGTTGGTTCAGTTGTACTACGTGGTTAATTATATATATAATTATATATATACGTGATTAAATTGAACAGTCTCTTAGATATTTACTTAATGGTTGTATTTGAACTATGATTTGAATTTATAATTTTTAGGCTATATATGTCTATGTATTAATTTATAACCCAAGGTGGTGGGCCTTTGAAACGATCTAATGTAGAAAGTAATGGGCAAGAATATGCTAAGAAAATTTAATTCAAGTGATTTCAATTAGATATTTGTCTTAGAAGTGTATTCATGTGTCAATTTTAATCTATAATCAGTTTGTATGACTTCAAATGTAGGAGGATGTCGAAAGAATTGCTGCATAGCTTCTAGAATGTGCAAAGGAATATCACTGTATTAGACAAGAACAGGTGATGGTGGTGAAAGTATTCCAGGCTTTCCAAATACCTATGGTAATCTATATGCTCGGGCTCTTTCAGCATACAAGTTTTGTGACTCAACAATGTTTTAAATACTTCTTCTTTTTTAGTTCTGAAATCTGAACTTAGTCGTAAGTTAAAAGTGCATGATATAAAGAAGTGTTCCTAGTGGTTCACCTTTCTATATATTGCTGAACAAAGCATTTTTTCTGCATATATTTGTAAGTTTGGTGCAGTTTTAATTTTTACTTGATGTATTGTGTTGTGTGTTACGTTTACTCAGTCCTGGATGGCAGTGTCTATGTTGAAGCAAAAGGCGGACAAGGATGAGATGCTTGCATAACCAAAGAGCGTCTGAAATTTAAATATACTAAAGAAGCACTTTGTTGTTTATATGAAGTTTCGTTCACTAAAGAAATTGTTTTTGCATAACATGAAAAGAAATGATCAAATGAGCATACCTGGAATTTATTGAAGCATTTTGAAACAGATAAGAAAGGTGAAGCTTGCAGAACTTTGGCTCAACCGCTTTCGGAATAACATATCACTGATGAGGTCTTGTTAGCTAACGTGAGGACTTTTTGGTGAGCTCTGATAAAGTGCTTACTAGTTGGACGTTAGAACTTACCTTTGATACTATCTTATATGAAGTTGATAAATTTAGCTTATACGAGTATTTGATTTTTTTTCCAGGTGTCAAGCTTTTAATTTACTCCGTATATTCTTACTTTGCCAGCGGCAGATTCTGTAACACCCAAGTTTTCATTATGGAAAGAGATCGGTGAGATGAGAGCTCCGGAACTTATTTTTTGTAAACTACAATTATTTGATATTATTATTAGTAACATGATGTGAACTTGTTCTTAGTTTATTAGTTATGTAGAATGTTTTTGGAGTAACACGATACTCTTGTGCCTTTGTATTTTTGGCGCACTTATGTTAATAATATTTGGCTTGATATTATGTTGAGTGTTGGTATTTGTATTAAATGATATATTAGTGTACAGTAACTATAAATGAAAAGTCAAGAATATAAAATGAATGAGAAGCAGAGAAGTTGGGAACTGGGAAATATTTGTTGGGTACGAGAGAACATTTGACATGGGTTGGTTGTAACCCACATTGAAGCTATATGATAACGGTTATGTTTAAGCTGATATTACATGTTTTCACAACGGTTCATTAGTAACTGCTATAAAAAATATGTAGTAATCCGTAACGGGTAAACCAACTGACACCGAAAGTACCATACTTTTAATAACCGCTGCTACAATGTCAGGTCGGAACCGACATTAAAAGTCCGTTTTAACCGACATTGAATGTGTATGTTCCACTAGAGTTATAAATGAAGCACCAGAAGAGGACAAAGTGCATGAAGATAACTCAGAAGCAGAAGAAGACGAGGAGACAGAGAAGAGTGCAGAGCAAGGGGAGACACAACCCACCTCGTCACACACAGATGATGGTAGCTCTTCTCAGATGGTTCCTACTGTTCGTAGATCTGAACGAGGGCATATACCATCGACAAGGTACACATCATCTGAATATCTTTTGTTAACTGAAGATGGAGAACGAGAGAGTTTTCAAGAAGTTGTATCTCATAAGGATAAAGAAAAATGGCTAATAGCAATGCAGGATGAGTTAGAATCTCTGCAGAAAAATCAAACCTATGAGATCGTAGAACTTCCTAAAGGGAAGAAAGCTCTGAGGAACAAATGGGTGTTCGAGCTGAAGAAGGATGCAAGTGAACAAGTGGTGAAACACAAAGCTCGGTTGGTTATCAAAGGGTTCCAGCAAAAGAAAGGAATTGACTTTGATGAGATCTTTGCGCTAGTTGTCAAGATGACCTCAATCCGAGTTATACTTGGCTTGGCAGCAAGTATGAACTTGGAGCTTGAACAGATGGATGTGAAGACAACATTTCTTCACGGAGATTTGAAAGAAGAAATCTACATGCAGCAGCCGGAAGGTTTTGAGAACTCAAATGATAACTTTGTGTGTAAGTTATCTAAAAGTTTATATGGCTTAAAGCAAGCACCAAGGCAGTGGAATAAGAAGTTTGACTCATGCATGAAGAGTCAAGGCTACAAGAAGACTACTGCAGATGAGTGTGTATACATCAAGAAACTTCCCGACGGTACCTTCATTGCTCTTCTACTATATGTAGATTACATGTTGATTGTTGGGAGAGATGCTGTGAAGATAAACCAGCTGAAGAAAGAACTCTCTAAGTCTTTTGATATGAAAGACTTAGGACCGGAACAACAGATTCTTGGGATGCAGATCACTCGAGACAGGAAGAATCGCAAGTTATGGCTATCTCAGGAGAAGTACATTGAACAAGTACTTGAGAGATTCAACATGAATGGTGCCAAACCAGTAAGTGTTCCACTTGCGAATCACTTCAAATTGAGCAAAAGAACATGCCCTACATCCAAGGAAGAGATCGGGGAGATGTCAGCAGTTCCATATTCTTCAACAGTTGGGAGTTTGATGTACGCCATGGTATGCACAAGGCCAGACATCGCACAAGCAGTGGGTACAGTGAGTCGTTTTCTCTCTAACCCTGGGAAGGAGCATTGGGAGGCAGTCAAATGGATTCTCAGGTACTTGAAAGGTACCACGAAGTTATGTCTTTGTTACGGAGGAGCTGATCCAGTCTTGGAAGGCTACACAAATGCTGATATGGCCGGAGATATTGATAGTAGAAAGTCTGCTACAGGATATATCTACACTTTTGCAGGGGGAGCTGTTTCTTGGCAATCAAGATTGCAGAAGTGTGTCTCTTTATCTACAACAGAAGCAGAATACATTGCTGCCGCTGAAGCAGGTAAGGAAATGTTGTGGCTAAAGCGCTTTCTCCAAGAACTTGGGATCCAACAGAAAGAGTACATGGTACATTGTGACAGTCAGAGTGCTCTAGACTTGAGCAAGAACTCCATGTACCATTCTCGTACAAAGCATATTGACATTCGGAATCACTGGATACGGGAGACGATTGATCAAAAACTGTTGAGACTAGTGAAGATCAATACAAAGAAGAATCCATCAGACATGCTGACGAAGGCGGTGACACGGGATAAGCTAGAGCTGTGCAGAGACATAGTCGGGATGCTTGTTTTGAATATGCCTGGAAGGGGAGAATTGAAGAATTCAATTTCCAGGTCATATCCAAGTACAAGCAAATTGAAGAATCCAATTGCAACAACCACGAAGCTTCCTCCATGTGCAAGCAACAACCATGAAGCTTCCTCCATGTGCAAGAATGACAAATAGAGCTTCCATACACCTAGGAGTGACCTTCCTTCCAACCACCATTGAAGCTTCCTTCCACCTTCATAGTACCTAGTTTTGGTGCTATAAATAGAGAGCTTGGAGAGTCTTTCTATCATCAAATAAATTAGAATATATCATCATAGCACAACCAAGAAGAGTTGTGAATATCTTGAGAGATATGTGAGGTGTTGTTTTTGAGAGTTTTTAGTTAGAGCTTGTATGTCTCTGCTTTCTATTCTTGAAAGTAATAGAAGTGTTTTTCTCTCATATTAGCACGATCCTGTTATTCCCAACAGCCATCCTTATCACCACTTGACATAATTTTAAATAACGCGACAACACATTACTTTTAATGAAAAATAGCTGGAACTTGATATTGTGTTAAGGGCATATATGCCATTAATTTTGTACGCACTAAACTAAAAATAATATTCTCAAGTTGATATTACTAATTAGTTAATTAACTTCAAACACGTGAAATATATATGAAAGATATAATAAGCAAGGGAATTGAAATTCTGATATATAAAAACTTATTCTTTAACCGAACTGGTTTAAAATTTTTGAACCCAATCTGCCCGAACTCTGTTGGAAAAATGTGTTAAACTTGCATTAAATGGTAATTTTGGGGCAATTTTTTGAGTAGGATCCACTTCCGATTTGGGTCGGGTCAAAGTGGTTCCGGATTGTCCTTGTTAAGGGCTACAATTCGATATGTGGTACGGTCAAAACGGATAACGGGTGAATGAGAAATTGATTCTCGAAGTTTACCCGTTAGAATGGGAAAACTGGGAAAAATGATGAGTTTCTAGTGTGTTATTTCCCACACCAAAAAATCCAAGGGATTTGCAACCCTTTATAAATGGACTCCCCCCTTAAGGAGTTAAGATTCCTAAGGTGAAAGGCTCTCTCACGCGTGCGCGCGGAGGGGTGCAAATCAAATCCTGAAACCACGACTTGCGTCCGCGGGCGACCTGCGGACACGAATGTCGTCCAAAAATCTATCTCTCAAGAGATACGGTTAATTTTTCCAGAAGGCTTCGGCCAGAATACCTCGGTATGGTGTACTGGTGACTTCGGACGGACAGAACACCTCAAATGGGGTTCTGTTGGCTTCGGACAGAACTACACTTTTAACTGCACAGTTATCTTTAAGAATTCATTTCAATGCTTTCCCGATTGAAGTTTTAGCTAAAATTTGGTATGAGTAAACTAGACTTAATGAATAAGATGTTCAAAAAATTTCACCGGGAACCGCCCCAAATGGCGACGGCCGGACAGAGACTCCTGTATAAGGGCGTATTTGACCTTTTTATGTAAGTTCGAGGGCCTATCTGATCCTTTTCCCTTATATTAATGGTAATGTCAACAAGGATGACTAGGTTCACAATCTACGGAGTAAATATAATAATGATACTATAATCTTGAAATCATACTACTATATGTATACTATGACATTACCCGGCATTATTAATACAATAGTATTGATGGCATAATATAATATGACATACTTCTATTCTATTTAAGAAAAACATAATAGCCCTATTTAATAAAATCACATTATTTTACTCATATTTGAACAATTTCTTAAGTAATAGCTACCTCTTTCACTTCTTGTTGATTGCGCTCTTCCACTAGTATTACAATGTATAATTCAATGTATATATTTCATTTCTCTCTAGTAATATTGGAAATTTGGAATCATCTATATACTCATCAAATAATATGTAAATCATTTAATTTTTTATATGGATGAACCAAAGAACTTATACTAAAAAGAAAACGAACCATAAATATAAGTCTATTAATGATCATATTTTGACTCTACCACTACAAAGGATCTGCAAAAATTGTTATTATTCATGTAACACAAACTAAAGCTTAGCACAACAATGTCAGTCTTCATGAGTCTATCTTGATTTGAGAAACGTACAACACGACCAAATTCAAATCGAATAAACAACTTACTAGCTATCTCCGTTCTTTTTTAATTGCAACAGTTCGACGTTCACGTTTGCCAACACATAACTGTACTTTGACTGTAATTATATTTAATTATGTATTAGTAAACATTATAAAAAGTAAATATTTTGAAAATTCACATTAATAGAAACTTAATAATATTTTATACATAATAACTTGATTATATATATTAGTAGAAAATCAGGTCAAAGTAAGGTATATGAGAATAGTGCAAAAATCTCAATATTGCAATTATTAAAGAACGGGGGAAGTATAATACAACGAACTAAAGTAATTGAAACTATAAACAAAACAAATCTTAGAAAGTATAGACAAATACAATAGCAACTAGTCAATCCACCCGTGCGTTGCACGGAGAACAAATGAAATCAATTTACTTTTACAAATAATTTATTTAATGAGTAATGTGTATATACATGCTTACTGTATAAAAAAAATCATGATATAAAATTATATTAGAATACATGTATGATCATCAATTAGTACAAAACTACCAAATATGTGTTCTTTCATCCCTAACATATCTTGTCTAATGAAGATGATAACAATTGTTATCATATTACAATCTCATACGTAGTACTCCGTATTATTTAGTTATAATTATGATGATTATTCAACACATGACATTACTTTTTACTATCCTGTTGTGTTTTAAAATTTATAAATATACTACATCTAAAAAGTGAAATTGTTTATTTTATACTCCATGATATCTCTTCATTCATCTCAATATATGTTTTATAAAAGCTACAGATCAAGATTGTTAAAATCACTATATGTTTTAGCTAAAAATCATTTCAGAATTGGGAAACATTATTTCAAATTATGATTTCAACGGATTTTTAAAATAGTTACTTATTTAATTACTAATGAATAGTATTAGTGGAATTAAATGAATGAATTTTTGTATTTTATGTTGCAGCTAATTATAAAAAACAATTACTCTCTCATTTCGTCAAATTGTGCTAACTTTATTTTTGCAACTGACCCAACAAAAATTGTCATTTCATTTAAACTAATAAACGTGTAGGTAAATTATTTTTCTCAACTGATTTGTAAAAATCTCAATCACATACAAAGTAATTTTTAGTTTATTTATGTTCCACATGCAAGTAAATTATGGACGCATTTAATGGGGTAATGAGTATTATCATTGTCTTTTACATAATATTTGTATCCAAATATATTGCAATACTCTATTTTATATTATGAAATTAGAACATTTCATTTTTAACTTTATTGTATTATGTCTCTTAATTAATTATGTATATGTATCTTTTAATATTTTTTTTTAATATTTAATGTATTTATTCTCAATATAATTTTCTAAAGTTTTATTTATAACTTACAACAATTAATTAGGTTGGCACTTAATATGGCTTCACCATGTAATGCTTCATTAATAGTGACAATAATTTTCTAAAGTTTCATTTATAACTTACAACAATTAATTAGGTTGGTAATTAATATGGCTTTATTAAGTAATGCTACAATTAATAGTGACAACAATTCTTCACTTCTTTTGGCTCCAAATAGATTTCTATTTGGATCTCCACCATGTTCTCTTTATATATATGTATCTTTTAATATTTTTTTAATATTTAATGTATTTATGCTCAATATAATTTTCTAAAGTTTTATTTATAACTTACAACAATTAATTAGGTTGACACTTAATATGGCTTCATGCACCATGTAATGCTTCATTAACAGTGAGAATAATTTTCTAAAGTTTTATTTATAACTTACAACAATTAATTAGGTTGGCAATTAATATGGCTTTATTAAGTAATGCTTCAATTAATAGTGACAACAATTTTTCACTTCTTTTGGCTCCAAGTAGATTTCTATTTGGATCTCCACCATGTTCTCTTTATATATATAAACATATATAAACCATTAATGGCCAGTTATGCTTCACCTGATTCCATTGACCTGCAAATCTCTCCAGCCTATCTAACACCAGCAATTTTAACTAACTTGATTTGGTACACAACATATATATAAATATCGTAATACTCTTACATTTCAAGACAATCAATCGGGAGGAGTTGATCTGTCAGTGCCAAAATAGACAATTTGAGAAGCATGATAGCCTTTCAAAAAACAGATCAACGAGAGCTGAATTAAGGACTGAGTTCAAATAAAGAGTTCATTTAATTTGTTGTTAACTTAGAAAAAAGCTAAATTGATGATATTTGATAAATTTGTGGTTTAAAAGACTGAATTTGCTTAAACCTATTAAATTCTAAATATGTTTGTATTTTAGAAACCCATACCCCACTGTAGGTGGAGCCTTTGCGGCACTGGGTAAATGAAAATGATGAAAATGAAATCTTTGTATTTTAGAAAACCAATACATTCGGTGTCAAAAAAAGAAACCTAATAAATTCGACTAAATGAAAAATAAATTAATGCTACTCTCCTCTTTGATTTCACAAAATTCGAATTGAAAAATAACTCTAGTTAATTGATAAAATAAGACAGAAAGGCAGTACAGTAGAGGAATGTAGGTATAGGTAATATGGGACACACCAAATTAACCTACTGCGGATTCTTAACAAATTAATTCCACTTTTAGTATCATTAGTTTTATATCTATATCAACTTTTAATTCACATCTTTTTCTTTGTTTACTTTCAATACTTGACTAATGTTTCAGAGTTTCTTGACCATTTGTTAGTTATCTTTTCGTCCAATTTTCGGACACATCTCGGCGATTTTAACCACTGAAAATACCGACGGAAGGATAATATTGTCCCACACCGGAAAGCTATAAAATAATAAAATACTGTATATATAAGGCTTTGGACTACTCCTCATATCAGGTTTAATCTTTTAGGATGAGATCTCAGGTCTCAACATGGTATCATAACAATTTCCGGTTGTGGTTTGACTGCTTGTTTATCACCCATGACTACAATTAAGTAGCTTGTTGAGGGTCTGTTTGGCCCATTTATACACCCCGATATTCTCCAATCCGATTTGGGCCGAGGGGGAGTGTTAAAGTATTTGTCCCACACCGGAAAACTATAAAACCATAAAATACTACTACGTATATAAGATTTGAGGCTACTCCGATCCTCATATCGGATTGACCTTTTAGAATGAAACCCCATGTGGTAACAAATATATTCATGAAAAATAATAACCACGTACCAAAAATAGTTAAAATCAAATACTAGACAAGTTGTGAAATTGATGCATACTCATGGGTAAGACAAAAAATGGAATTTACTCATTCTTGAACTTTTAATTGTTCAAATATTGGAATGGGTCAGCAGTAAGACTGGTTTCCTTTCTTCAATCTTCAATTCTATTGACCACTGACCGGTCTAAGCTGGAGAGAATGATGAGCATTCCCACTTTCTCCGGTCAGCACTATGACTGAAAATCTAGCTTGAAATGCCTTTCTCCGGCCACCCTCTATATATATATCTTCTCTAATTTACCTCCATTTTTATCTCCATAAATTTACCCACTTTACTGCATGCTGCTTTCACTACAATATCTTCACTTTCCTCAACAATCAATCGGTTGGTTTCAAGTTCCGATCAATTTCATCAGTTATGAATGTTTTTTTATCACAAAAAATGATAATGATATTGATTTGCAGGAATGGAGAACTTAGGAGTGGATGGAGAGATGAAGAAGCTGATAAGTGAGCTATCTCACGGGCGGGATGCCGCCGCGCAACTTCAGATGATTCTGAACGGGCCGGCGCCTCCGCCGACCCGTTCTGATCAAGAAGCTTGCGAGCTTTTGGTTCAGAATGTCTTGTCTTCCTACGAAAAGGTGCTCACCATGCTCAATTCCGAATCTTCGACGGCGAACACTACTCGGGCGGCGGTGCCACCATCTCCGGCAGGGGCCACATTTGGGATTCAATCTTCTTCTTCACTTTCCGGCAGTCCCCACAGTGAAGATTCCGACCGGGATGGCGACGGGTCTCGTAAGAGGTATGTGATTTTGTCATTAATATTACTCCGTATCCTATTAATTGAACCAATTCATGATGTAAATTTTTTGGTTCAGTTCGTCGATTTTGGCTTTATCGATTTGGTTTTTAGTCAGTCGATTTTAAAAAAGGTGAAACGAGCCAAGAACCGAAACGCACAACTTGAGTCGGTTTCGATTCAGTTAATTTCGATCAGTTTGTATTGATTATTCGATTCCGGTCGGCTTAATCACGTTTTGATCGGGTTTTTTTGGTTGATTCTGCTTCCGTTGGTTTTTCAACCTAAAATATAAATCATAAACCAAATCATCGATGAATTAGTCGGTTATTGTCGGTTTCGGTTTCATTCGGTTCAATGTCATGACCAGTACAGTTCCTTTTCCCGGGGAATTGGATTTGCAGGAAAGCTCCTCGTTGGACGCAAAAAATTAAGGTTTGCAAGGGATCAGAGCCTGAAGGACATGTGGATGACGGGTATAGCTGGAGAAAATATGGGCAGAAAGAAATCCATGGAAGCAGATATCCAAGGTTCACATTTTAATTTTCTATTTTCATCATTAAATGTTTTACTAATATGGCCAATCCCATCTTAATTAGAGCATCTCCAATGCTAATACGTAAACGGTGCATACGTGGCATGAGAGATAGCCAATCAAAAAACAATAAATAAAATTTCTTTCTCCTTATTTGAAGGATCTTATATCATTTTGGTAAGTTTTTCTTCGCAATGTCAAGCACAATGTCTAGATGTAGACATTGTAGTTGACATTGCAGAGAAAAACTTACCAAAAACACATAAGACCGTGGAACGACAGAGAAAGAAATGTCATAAAATTAAATTTTTGTGTCTATCTCTCTCATGCCACATGTGCACCGTGCACATTGTAGCATTGGAGATGCTCTTAGCTTCAATAACTTTCACAGTTAAGGCTAAAGATAGCACATTTTCATAAATAGACCAACCTGTTTTAGGATATGATGAATTTTCTGAAAACATAACTTAATTTCTAAAAAAATAAGTTTAGCCTCTTCTAAATTACAGTTAAATAAACTTTTTATACATAGCACGGAGTATATGAATATGCCTCCTCGTGTGATTTATTGTCGTATATTCTCGTTCCGCCAAAACTTGACTCACACACGACGTGAAATATTAAAGAAAATTTTACAATTGAGATATGTACGCCATATCAAAAGTTAATACGGTGTATTAGACACACATTATTAATTATTAATTACATTAAAAAGAAAATGACACTTTTTTTGGGAACTAAAAAGAAAATCAGGCGAAGTATTAAAATGAAAACCAAAGTAGTATGAATGAACACTTTAATAAGTATTGGAAAACTTGAGCAGTTTTAAGCATTGCATTGAGTTAATTAAACTTATTCTTGATTTTAATTATGCACATTTGCAGAGCTTATTTCAGATGTGCACATAGACACACCCAAGGTTGTTTGGCAACCAAACATGTCCAAAGATCCGATGAGGACCCGAACATTTTCGACATTACTTTCCGTGGAAAGCACGCTTGCAAGCAGTTCCAGCCCGGTAACAGTAGCCCGCCACCACTGCCACCACTGCTAATCCCACCGCAAAATCAAGAACCAATAATCTCGGCAATGGAAAGCCAACTTGTGATTAACCCCTTCACCAAACAAGCCCAACGCCTGTCAGGAGACGTCCTTAAAGTTGAAACCGGCAATTTGAACAATGCCCATCAAGAAAACAATCTATTGTTCAATTATTTTGACCTCTCTTCATTAAGCTCAAATCCCAAAAATGATCACTATAGTTTCCAGCCTTACGACCAGAATTTCGGCTGGAATGTTCCGTCAGGCGGCTTTGGTCTTATTGATGGCGGCGGAAGCCAAAATGTTGAGCTAAAATCAGAATTAGCTGCATCTAGTGAAGCTAGTAGGATCACTCCCCCTCCTTCAAGGGCGGTTCAAACGACAAACTTGTCTTTCGTTGACCAAGGATTCCCTTTTGTCACAATGGGATTTGACTCTAATTTCACCTTTGGTGACCATGATGATTTCTTCCCATAGCTCATTTTCAGGTAAATTTGATAAAAACAAATTCTGAATTTGTATCTAGATAAGTGTGAATGTGTGATGTCAATAAGACATTTGTTAATAATGTCTTATTAAATTTTGAGTTTGTCTACTTTTGATACATGCCAACTTTTTGTACGTTCTAGTCCTTCTGACCAAAATTTGCGTCACATATATAACGTCTGAAGCGATTATAAACACCAGTGATATAAACGGGGAAGTACCCCTAAATATGAGCAAATGAGGTTAGGAATTCCAAAATAAGACTAATATGTTTTTCTTCCCAAAATAGGAGTTGTTACTGTCATTTGTGAAAAATACTGTCATAATTGAAAAACAATGTCATTAACTATAATAAATACTGTCATTAATTAATAATTATAATAATTATTTGGTAGTCACGCCTACAAGATGACAGTAAATACTGTCATGTTGGTCTTATTTCGGTCGGGAATAAAAACATATTATTCCTATTTTGGAATTCAAACTCCATTCATTCATATTTTTGGAAATCTCCCTACAAACGGAAGGATCACAAATTGTAAAAACAATAGTCATATACTCCCTCCGTCCCAGAAAATTCTTCCTAGTTTGACTTGGATCGGAGTTTAAGAAAGTGGGAATAAAGTGGAAATGTGTGGTTGTAGTTGTGTAAGAAAAAGGTGAAATGAATGTGAGCCACACAAATAATCAAAAAGGTGAAGTTGAAAGAATTTTCTGGGACGTCCCAAAAAGGAAAGTTGGAAGAATTTTCTGGGACGGGGGGAGTATTACAAATGAATAGTCAAAAGATGTAGAGGTTGCGTAGGAGTGATATATACGAAGTATAAAACTCCTAGAACATTAGTCATATATGTATGTGTAATTTTGGGAGATCAACGACGATCTCGTTTGCATACTATTTGGTAGCCCAAAAAGCACTTTAGTTCATACTTTTTTTTTTACGTACCTGTCTTACTATCACGTTCCTCGCAAGCCCGGCCGGTAAACTGCGTACAATATGCGGCATTAGATGTCAATTAAGATAAAAAGTTAGCTACTCGGAGCATAGGATGTGCAACTTTGTTGAAAAAAAGAAACAAAAAATGATACATACAAATTATACATTTAGAATATCCTTCTAAATCTATTATAGTATCTGCTCTTGTTAATATCAACATCCTTGATTGGAATATGACTCTGAGTTTCAATCCACCATAGCTCATACGGAGTATATAGATCCTCCCTTGTAGCTTGGGGCGTGTTTGGCTTTGACTGCTACAATATAATGTTGAATGTTCGATCTTGGGTGACACATAATAAAGAAGGTTCTATCTAGCAAATACATGTAATGTATGAGTCACATGCATAAATAAGACATCAATCCCTTAAATTTTCAATTAATTAAAAAAGTCTTTTTCATTCATACAAAGGGAGTAAATATTTCTCGTAGTGATTGAGACATACTTTTATGATTGATTAAAGAAATTGTGGCCGTATGCCCGTATTTAAAATAATTATTTATAGAAAAGTACTAGCAACTTGAGATCCTAGTTAGCTTATTTCCATTTTAAACGCGTTTTAAACACATACCGTTTTTTTTGAGTAAAAAACACGTTTAAAACGAAAAATAATGTCGGTCCGTTTAAAAAGGAAAAAAACTCCTACTTCCCGTATAAAACGTATTTTTCCCGTATTTTACAAAAAACAGAAACATGAATTGATCAATTAAACGAATGCATTAAATGCATAGGAGATCAACAATAGTTTAAAAGTAGAAATGAAAACGCCCTCCTCGTGATCCCGTGTTTTTGTATTGTTACAATATAATTATTAATCACTAAAATTAATTGCATGACGGTTAAAGCTAGCATCCTAAAGACTAAAACTTAAAATACTACTCCCTCCGTCCTTAGTAGTTCTTTCATAGTACAAATGACACACATATTAAGAAAGTGGGTATTGTGTTGTGGAGAGTTGTGCAAAAGATAAAGAAATGTGTAAGAAATGCTGTGAATCACTAATTCATTACCAAAAAAGGAAAGTGGAAGTTCTTTTGATATGAATGAAAAAAGAAAGTTGAAAGTTCTTTCAGAGACGGAGGGAGTACTAGATTTCTGATGTTTTTTCAAACAAGCTTATCAAAATTAAGGTTTTTCTAAACTGGACATTTTTTAGTATAAACTTTTAGACAAACAATAATAAGCGTAGCAATTGCACAACTTTTCTCATATGTCATCCGTCATCTTGATGAAAATTATGAGTTTAACTTGAGTGTTATTTGATGATAATAGAAAGATAATGATTTTAACTCAGTCTCATTCTATTGTTATTATGCCTTATTTTTTTGACGTCATTTTGCAAAATTATGTCTTGGACTTGCACCAAGAGGCTCTCCAGTAGAATTACGAATTATTTTTAGGTAGCAATGGAATTTGGCTCCTTGTCCTGGAGGCTCTCCGGTAGAATTACGAATTATTTTTATGTAGTAATGGAATTTGCAACATGAATATGTGTACTTTTATTTCTTTTTACTATATATGTTGTTTTCTATAAAGTATATACTTTAAATGTTCAAAATAATGCCCCGTATTTTTTGTCCGAATTTTTGTAACCGATAACGTATTATACACGTATACGTATTTACACGTTTTATAAAAGTCAACGTTTTTTCAATGAATTTTTGACCGTTTTTTTCATTCATGTTACCGAATAAAACGCGAACGTATTAAACCTCATTTAATTCTCGTACCGTATTTAACTAACTAAATACAGAAATTTTGGAGTCATGCATGACTCAGCTAATTTCTTTTATGAAGTCATATGACTTATGTAATATTATATTATCATCACACATTCTTTTAGTGCAGACTCTCACTAAACTTTGGAGCATGGGATCCAAATTGTAACATCCAGTGTGCATCATTTTTGTGTAAAGATTTCGTAAATTAAATTTTCCCAACTTGTCCTAGTATAATTATGCATTTTTTGGGGTAATAATTATGCATTTATGTGTATATATGTATTATTATATGAAATACTCTTTACAAATTATGGTATATTTAGTTTTTGTATCGTATAATTTTGTTAATGCCCCCCAATATTCATTTAGCCTTGCATCATTGCTTGCATAGTTTCATATATACGAGTATTTGACCGAGTCACCGGGAATCCGAAATAACATTTTACTTTACATAAAAATAATACGGAGTATCTTATACGAAGTAATTTGTGATTTTAAGTCTTTTCACTTTCAAACTTGCCTTGTTAATAAATCAACGGATATTGTTAATAATTAGTAGCTGTTGAATTATGTTAGCAAACATCAATGAGTTAAGTGTCTTAGAGGTTTGACCATTATATTAAATTAAAGGAAGAGCTCTAATCATAGTAGTTAAATATGATATATTTAACTGAAAAAAGTTATACATAAAATATAGTAATATAATACTATACGGAGTATATATTATGTACTTTATGTTATGTTTTCCATTTCATATTTATTTAATTTGATAAATTAGCCAATTTAATTACAAATTTACAATCTCCATCCCTTTCAATTTAACATTTTTTACTTCTCCAATAAAAAATGATAAACATTGACGCATTACTTTAACAAATTTATTTATGTGAAATTTAATAAATTTGTACTTCTATGACATGGAGTAGTATTTTCATATATTATTTTCATAAATATTACCGTGCATAAATATATAATTAGTTAAAGTTTAACATCATTGACATAAAAGTCAATTTTATTTGGTTAAATAAAAAGGGACAAAGGGATTATTCGGTAGTGTTTATGACATGAAAGGTATCATCATGTATTCATGTGTGTGTTTTAAGTAATTTTTTGTTTGAACAAATGTCCTTTTTCTTCTTCAATTCATGCTCTTAGATTACTTGCATCTTTGAGGGTTATCACCGGCGTTACTGCGTTAATGACATTTTTAACGCTAAATATTTCTTTTTTCATTCAAAGCAGATGCGACTTGAAGGCTAGGATCAAGGATGTGAGAGTAATTAAGTAGTACGAAGTATATAATCGGACTGTGCTTTGGGGTTCTGAAATGCCAATGGACGTACTCCTATTGTGTTTCTCTCTTGGTGAAAAACAAAACAAAACAATTTGAGACATTACATGTGATGGACGGCTGAGGTTGAGTACGAACCCAAGCGAGAAGTTAAAATAAGACTATGTATTACTCCGTACTTTAATGTATATATATATATATATATATATATATATATATATATATATATATAGATATACTTATAGAAGATATACTAGTTTATGTTGAGGGGTTGCCCCAGTTTAATACTAATGTGCTTTTACACCACATAATATATGAATAAAATGTATGTAGATTGTTATAAGGTAAGATGAGGCTATATACTTTAAAGTTGAAACGGCAATTAAATGAAATAATAACTCTTACCGCGTCTTAGAGTTCTAGACGTGCTATAATAATTAGATCAATTAGGTCTTCACGCCAAAATCTGAAACTTGATAAGCTGAAAATTAGTGAAATTGTTGAATGTGGGAAGAGTATTCAAATTAAATGGTGCAATTCAATCACTTCAATAAGTTAAATGTAGATTACTTAAATAATACTTATGACATGACCAAATACATTTCATGGTCGCCAACGACATAAAATATTCAAATATGATCTTATATATAGCATGTATATTCCGCTAAGATACATATGATCAAGTTGATCATCTGTTGAATTCGTACTCAATTTACACTATAGATTAATCATTCTGCAAAACAGTGAAAAAATGTGAAATTTGAGAAGATTTGAAACTTCAATTTAAAGGTAAGAGATTTAATTTAATTTAATTTAATTGAGATGAGTTTTAACTATTAAAAGTCTGGCCATTACATAAAAACAAATTCAACCTTAGCTTAGCTTATCATTCAATTCGAAAATGTAGAACTGGAAGTTTTGGGGAACTTAATCTGATCTTGATGCACTATTCTATAAACTGATTGTGTTGACCATAGTTTCTAATTTTCTATGGTTTTTGTATTGAGAGGTTTGGGGTAACAGAAGTGAAAACAGTAGTTTTCTAATATTTTAGAATGAGTGTATACACTACAAAAAAACACGAGATTGGCACGGAATTTGGCATGGAATTACCGATTTTTCGTGTCAAATAGCTCGTGCCAAGTGTTTTTGGCACGTATATGGCATAATCCCTGCCAAAATCCCTGCCAAAATTCGTGCTAATCCCGTATTTTTTTTGTAGTGGTATTCGTTTACCAAATTATTAGAAATAATCTAACCACAACTATATATGTCATTATGTCATTAGAATAAATTTGATCACCAACAAAATATAAAAAGTAGCCAAATACTCCGTAATAAAGTTATTTAGCAACAAATAATAGAATAAATGTTATAATTTGAGGATAAAAGGAGAGATGCGATAGATTGTTGAATGAAATTTATAGGAGAGCTGCCTTATTTTTTAGGCTAAAGGGTCAAATAAATAGGCCCTTGAACTAACTTAAAGTGTTCAATTAGCCCCTTATAAAGGATGTTCTGCCCGGCCGTCGTCAATTGAGGCGGTTCCCAGTGGAATTTTTTGATGAAATTTTTTGAGCATGTTCTTAATTAAGTCTAGTTTACTCATACCAAATTTCAGCTAAAAATTCAACTGGGAAGGCAATCAAATGATTTTTTGAAGATAACTGCGTAGTTAAACAGTGCAGTACATTTCGGAAAATCATTTGACTGCCTTCCCGATTTAATTTGTAGCTGGAATTTGATATGGGTAAACTAGACTTAATGAAGAAGATGCTCAAAAATATTTATCAAAAATTCCACCGGGAACCGCCTCAATTGACGACAGCCGGGCAGAACATCCAATATAAGGGGCTAATTGAAAACTTTAAGTTAGTTCAAGGGCCCATTTGACCCTTTAGCCTATTTTTTATGATTAAGATATAGCTAGATACGTAGTATGATAGATATTTAATGAGTTCAGGAGAGAGATGAAAGAGTCATATGGCGCACAAGCCAAGGGCGGATACATGAAAGACAGTTGGGATGAGCTAAGCAGTAAATTTTTTGTTAATGAACACAAAAGGTTTATATTAGGGCTGCTATCGAACTGAGCGTTTTTCGAACTACCCGAGTTCGAGCGTGATTTCGAATTTAATTTAACTATCAGAGCTTAACGAGCTTCGAACTTGAACACAAGATAGATTTTGAGTTTGAATATTTATTTAAACTCAGCTCAACTTAGAATAGTAATTTCTTTATATTTTTCTAGCATGTTTAATCTCCAAATGAGGAGCTAAACTCCTATTTCTTTGTTTAGATTTTGGAGCTTGTTGAATGTTTACGTTTTGAGTTACTAACATTAATTCTTTACTTGATCATATCTCTATATTAATGTTGGAGTGTTGCTAAGTAACGATTAGTTAAGTTTTTACATTCATTACTACTAGAAATTATCAATGAACCGATGGTTAACCATTGATGATTTCACAAGTAAGTAACTTCAGGTTATTAATGCATTGTCTCATGTTTAGTAATTATAAGAGGGATTAATTGTGTTGGTTAAACTAAAATCGTTGTGTTGAAGTTATCAATCTCAATTGATTTCATCAATGAGTTAAGATATTAAATGCTACTATTAAGTCGATATATGACAATGTTCTATATTTGGCTAATAGTAATGTTGTTAATGAACAATCTCGTTATTAATAACTATCCTCGATGAATTGGATATACTCCTCGATTGAGTATTCAAAGAGAGGATAAGTTAAAGAACATTTCATTAAGTGGATAAAAGCAAAGGCAAGTCTTCATCTCTATTATGTAAACCACATAAGTCGTTCAACTTAGGGGGTGTTTGGATCTGATTCTTAAAACTGCTTCTGCTCCTTCAGAGAGAAGAAGCAGAAGATGAAGTGTTTGAGTGAAAGTGCAAAAGTGATTCTGGTGCTTTAATTTACTCTTAGAATCAATTTTTTTAGAAGCTGGGGGGGACCAGCTTCTGGAAACTGATTCTGATTTTGCTTCTGCTTTAAAAAAGAAGCATAACCAAAACCAGTTCCAAACACCCCCTTAGTGTTTGAAAATACTTTCAAGTTCATCAACCAATCTAAAAACCCCTTTGTTACTATTTAATAAAGAAAAGAAGTATTCTTTTCCTTGTGGATACGAACCTTACTTCGTTATACTACGTAGAATCGTTGTATTGATATTTATTTTGAATGCACATCATGACAAAGTGCTCGTCACTCCCCCTGTTTCCTGAAACATTGAAGGAAACAAGAAATTGAGAATGACAAAGACATGCATGAAACCATCATCAAATGTGATCTAAACATTCTCTTTCTCAACTTAATTAAAGTACTCCTTGGATCAGATTTGATTTAAAATAGGACACGCCGATTAAAGGAAAAACAAAAGATTCAAGTTAGTGAACGTGTCTCGACCATCACTAGTACAAAAAAGGCTTTTCACATCGGTTAAAAAAGACTTTTCACATCGGTTCTACAACCGATGTGGTTCCAGCCCATGTGAAAAGTAGATACTTTTAACATCGGTTCCGTAACCGATGTAAAAAATGTTTCCACATCGGTTGTTAGATAGACCGATATAGAAAAGCATCAAAACAGCCGCTCCATAATACATATAACATCAGGTTTGACCGATGTCAAATAATTAACATCGGTTATTGAATAAACGATATGAAATATCACTTAATTTGCCGCTGCACATCACATACTACATGGGATGTAACCGATGTGGAAAAGATTACACACCGGGTTTACCAATAACCGATGTCAAATATTCTTTTTGTAAACCCAACACAGTACTACTAATTCTTCAATCAAATCATATACATCATACAAAAATTTTATTGTACTAGTTTATCATGTACAGAATAGTGAAATACAGATTCTAACATTGAGGAAATATTTATATTACTTAAACACACCACATAAATGTAATGACATAATAAATATAGAGTCACATCAACTAACTGATTTCCAAAACCAACTAAATGTTCTACTAAGGCACTATTTTATTACAATTTACAAAGAGCACACTTTAAAAGAGTTACATCACACATGTAAATGTCATCCACAAGTTTCGCAACTTTTACCTCGCAAACAATTTTTTTTGCACAAGTTCCTGCACAACGACATAAAAAGTATTCACGTCATTAGTGAAAAAGTGAGCAGACTAGCAGATCATGAATGACGCTAAAAAATTAATACATGGAACTAAAGTTTCTGATTGGACATGATTCTAGTATACTCTTGAGAGACAAAGACACTCTATGATGAACAAAAACTAACTAACACATCAATATTCCACAAATTGGAGAGCTTAAAATTATATTTCATAACAAAAGCATGACATAAAGTTAATAAAAGCTAAACAACCTCATGTCCAGGCTCTTGAATGACAGAACCAATGCTTAAAGCACTAAAACATTCATTAAACTTATACTACACAAAAAGACAGTACAAAAGCAATTACAACCACAATTACTATGGGCAACAAAAAAGAAATACTGCCTAAGAAACTTTTACATCTAAAATAACATCTCATATTAGAAGAGAAGAAATCAAATTCTCTTATCCGATTCTCAGACGGTATAGCTAATAGTAGTTTAACAAGGTCCTACAGAAAGCCAAATACAAATGGAATGCTTTTGATACCCCATAGTATTCTTACACAACCATCTTATTAGAACCAATGTAAATAGTAGATATGCTCTACTCGAAATGATATGCTTATCTAGAAGCTAGCCACTGTAACCATAAAAATATATGGTAGTCATAGGTTCTCACCAATAAACTCAGCAAAAACATCCTCATACTTATATATGGCAAAAGCTTGCTAACCTGTAAGGCTGTAAAGTGTACGAATATCTTGCTAACCAGTAACATCGTCATTCTAAAAACATCTGTACTAGCAAAATCCAGTCTAAAAATAAACAGAATGAATATCTTGGGATATCTTACTAGTTATAAACAGCTTTTTTACTAAAGTGAACAATACTTTTCTGAACATAAAACCTTTCACATTTACAAGTAGATGAAGCATGTGCATTTTATAATAAGTAATTACCTGCTCCTGTGAACTCCCCGACAGTAGTTTCAGCCTGTATAAGAAAAAACTAATACTCAGAACACGCTTCACAAGAAATAGTTAGTACAACACAAAAACTAGTGCTCATTTATCCTAGATTCTTGGTTCCTGGTTCTTGGTTCTTGGTCTCTCTTATAAAACTGAAAGTAATACGATGACTTAAAGAAACATTGGCTTATTCATGTGACTAAAAGAAACTGAATATAAATCTCATATTAATTCATCAAATAGATAGATTTATAATTCATATTACGTGGAATACAAAACTAAAAGTAATAAGATGACTTATAGAAACATTTGTTGATTCATGTGACTCAAATAAACTGAATATAAATCTCAGATTAATTCATCAAATAGTGAAATAGATAGATTTATAATTCATAATACATGGAATACAAAACTGAAAGCAATAAGATGACTTGAAGAAACATTGGCTGATTCATGTGACGTAAACAAACTAAATATAAATCTCAAATTATTTCATTAAATAGATAGATTTATAAATCACATTATATAGAATACAAACTACTTTACCGGGATGACTCCATCGACGCCGTCCGACCCACTCTGCTCTCTCGCACGGCGGCCTACGGCGTCTCACTCTTGAACGCCGGTGTACTGCTCTGCTTGGATACGCCACCCAATGATGAAGGCACTCTGAAAAGGACAAATCGACTTTCGAATCACCTAAACTAACAACTTTCAATGATTGACCCTCAGAATAAGTAATAAATCTGCAGTGATATAGCACTAATAAAATAAATAAATTACTAATACTTTATCTGAAAAAACAGTAATAGTAGTGATAAATCTGCAGTGAAAAAATCAATGAATAGACTTTATCTGAAGTGATATATGAAAACTAGTAATACTTTGGGAAATTATTGAACTGTTTTGGTTAAGTCTTGGAACTTATTATTGCTAAGGTATTACTAGTTTCCATAACTATTTTGAACTGAAATTTACCCGGTTAACATATGCTTTGCAAAGAATAAGTAAAATGATAAGTAGACAACATTATTTCTTTATCACTGGTTAGCAAAAGTTGATTAAAAGCACTTTAAAGGAGTTAAAAGAATCCAAATCAAATTATTTCTATAAAAGAAATAATACTTCAGAAAAATCTCAATAGCATATTTAAGCTGACTTACTTGATAACAAAAGTCCTAACACCTAATATAGAGAAGAGAGATTATAGCTTGATTTAAGCTGCGGAATATAGAAAAAGCGTGTTTTAAATCAACATTACAGACATATAGTCACACAATACCTTAGAAAACGTAAAAAGTGAATAAAAGAAGACTAAAGAGTTGCCACCAGACTGCCATAGTGTGCTCCTAACTAATTAATGTACAATGATGAATATAACATTTCTAAAAAAGGATATGGAAAACCAAATGAACAAAGTATATACTTTTGCTCACAATTTCCATTTACAAGTATATTGTGTGTTTTTGCATTTAGCTTGTACTTGTAAATAATCAAGTTTGCATTTCAACAAAAACTTTGAGTGCATGAAAAAGCAGGACTATTGTGACTAATACAGAAGTAAATAGCTACCTCATACAACTGGTTGGAGGGGTTCTTCGCCTTTTGAGTCAAACAAATAAAATATAAGGGGTTTCAAAACTAATTTCAATATTACATAAAGTGAAGAACTAACCTTTGAGATCCCTACTGCGCTCTTTTTGACGTCATCCCCATCTCTTAGACACTGGACACCAGGTTGTGGGCAAATTTGGCCAGCTGTTTCAAGTGAACTGACTTCGTAGGTGAAGAAATACTACTTCAATTTAGGAAATAACTACAAACTTGAGATGGTTTCCATCAGAAGTTTTACCTATATAAATACTACATAAAAGTTAAAATCCGTACCTGCAATCGACGCCGTCCGGCCCATGAACTGATGTAAAAGATTTTATAAAATTTTAAAATGTACCCCGTTTCACTATTTAACATGGGTTATAACAACAACTCATGTGAAAATATTATAAAAATTGTAAAAATGACCCTGTGTCAGTGTTTCACATAGGTTATACAATAACACATGTTAATAAGGCGATGTAAAAAACGTTTTTTTGTACTAGTGCATTTTTCAAAAGAAACTCCCCACGAAATGCAAAGATCCATGCATGTTCACTATCCCTTACAAGACAGAGGACACCATGTTTTCTAATACTTTCTTAGATTTAGGAGCATCAATAAATGTCTTTTCATATTCCTTGTATAAATACTTAAACCTCAGCCCACTATGCGAAATTGGTGTAGTAATTCAATTAGCGAGTAAAACTAGCACTTACCCAAAGGGCATTGTAGAAGATGTGTTATTAGAGGTTGAAAAGTTGGTCTTCCCTATTGATTTTTATGTGCATGAAATTGAAGACGATAACCAAGGAATTGAACACTCATCCTTTGGAGACCTTTCTCAAAATCCGCTAAAATAAAAAGTGATGTTTCTAGTTTTACATTAACACTAGAATTCGATGGCCAGGAAGTAAAATTAAATACTTTTGATTCTACTAACAATCAATTTAAAGACCAATCTCTTTATTTAATAGAAGTTTCTTAACCAGTCACTAGCACAAAAAATTTTTTGTTGATGACGAAGATGAGCCAATCTTGGCTGCTGAAAATAAATTTTAAAAAAGAAAGTTGAATCCTGGCCAAACAAGGCCTTCGAAATTGAAAAATGAATCCTTATGAACCAAATTGAAAATAAGCTAAAAAGAACAGCATCGAGCCACAAGATTAAATAAAGTGTTTCTTGGAAGGAAACCCAAGTTTTATAGTTTTTTTAATATAAAAAACTGGTATTACACATTTACACACACGTATAGACCTTATTAAATGGTCGGATTGATAATTTTTTTAAAGTAAACGTACATATATGATCACTACAAAAAACATTTGATTGATAGGAATTTTCGGCCGGGATTCAACAAAACCATAGAGAATTTGGAAGGGATATGCCAAATCCGTGCCAAAAACCTTTTGGCAGGAGCAATTTGGCATGAAATTATCGGTCAATCCGGGCAAATTCTGTACCAATCCCAAGATTTTTTTGTAGTTGAAACTCCGTACTTTTTTTGGTATAGGGTTCGAGTGGGAAAGTTAAAAAACCAAGCCTGTAGAGCCCGCCCTGCCCGAGACATTTGGGACGGGTCCGCCCCGCCTCGTATTGCAAATGGGGTAGGTCCAATTCAACCCGCCCCTATTGTAAATGGGACGGGTCCAACCCACCTCGTGTACACAATTTGACGGGTTTGAGTATTAGTATTGACCCGTGCCGCCCCGACTCGTTCCGACTCAACCCGCTCAATATATAAATACACAACGTTTTTAAATTATTCTACCCTACAAATATGTGTGTGTGTGCGCGCACGCACGCGTGTGTGTAATAATTCATGAATTCATTGGTCTTTTAATATATTAATATTTAGATTTTGAACGAGATTAATAGTTAATTGTTCATGTGTTTTTTTTATTTAGCATTTATATATTCATAAATAAATAGCTAACTAATTAAGTTTAAATAGTTTTTTCTTAATTTTTGAAACTTTTCATTTATTATGACTTTGATTTATTATATTTGTTATTTATTGTTATGTGAAGATAAACTTTATGTTAAGTTCAAACTATAATGGCTCCACACAAATAAAAATGTGTACTAGCTAATTAGGTTACGGCGGGGCAGGGTGGATCCACCCCATATGCGGCGGGTCATGAGTCTACATCTAATGACCCGTGCAGATCACGGCCGGGGTGGGACGTGTCCACCTACTTAAGTCACGGGGCGGGTCCAGGTCTTGCACAACACCACCTGCCCCACCCGTTGCTATGCCTAGATTCAAGTGGTTGATTGAAAATAGTAGAATGGTCTATATGACCATTTTCCCTTGGTTTTTATATATATGCATCATTATAAGAGAATAAATTAACAAAGGATTGTGTGTCTAGAAATTATAAATACATCATATATATATATATTTATATATATATATATATATATATATATATATATATAGATTTTGGTTCAAGTGAGAAATTCATCTAATGTAAGAAATGAGAAACAATCTACACCCTTAGATCATAAGCTATATCACGTTAGCAATAAGGCTAGATTAGTCATTTTCCAATTAGCATTAATTGATTGAATTCAATAAGAAGATAACGTATCTCCTTTCCTTTTCACGTTGACCAAGCTTTCATTGTTACTTTAATGGGTCTATTATATACATTAATATTATCTTCTTTGATCGTCTTCTCCAGCAGGTTCTTCAATAATCGAGGCTTTGACCTCTTTAATGGAACTCGGTTCATCAGTTATCTTGCAGCGAAAAAATATTGCATAAATTTGCTTATGTAGTGCACGGATATTGCATATAGTGGTTGATGTAGTGCATGAATCTTTAATGTTAGCGCAACAAAATGTAATCTGAAAATGCACTTTGCATATTTTGCATGGGTACAAAGAGATACTGCATGTTGTGGTTAATGTAGTGCACAAATATCTGAAACTAGAATATTACATTTTGTAATGCGATAATGCAAGTTGCATAATAAATAGACATTTTAGCACAATTGGTGGTATTATTGCAAAATATGATTGTGAACAAGGCCTAAAGTACTGCAAAATTAATTTTCATTTTCAACTGCATAATAAGTTTCGTTGTATGCACTAATATAAATAGAGAGATGAATGTGTGTTAATGTTTTATTTTTGTACTTGTATTAGAGCACTTTGAGATGAAATTAGTGCATATATATTATGTGTTTAATGCAGATAAGAACACTTATGTTGCATTGTACTTCACAACCGTGATTTAGCTTTTCCATTAGGCCCTCTTTTTTAAAAATTATATTTTCTCTTTCCTAATTAAGCTTCTATTGCTTTCAAAAAAAATTAAGCTTCTATTGGTGCACCAAATTACACGAATGTTGCACTATCAGTATAGTCTTCCTACTTCCTTAAATTAACCACTAACATTAATAGCTTTCCATGAATGGGAAGTTGTTTTTCCTTCCCCAGTGCAGTACGCATAAATCATTAAAGCCACCGAGATTATGGAATATTTTTTATTTCTTCTCAATCGTGCAACAGTCCTTCCTTTTTAATTACCCAAACATTTTACTAATAAACCCTTCACTTTAATTACTTGACATAATTCGTAAACTGGTCTTATTTTCTTTCCTTTTAAATATTGCATCTACTATCTCAATTGTGTACCACACGATTGCTTTAATCAACATACTAGATTGCTTCTTACTTCTCACCTAATGATGTCTTCTCACCGGAACCGCTCCCTATATATATATATATATATATATATATATATATATATATATATATATATATATATATATATATATACTCCTATTTTTTGTTTACTACACTTCCTTTTCGGGGAAGAATTTTAATTTTTTGCTACACTTTCCATTTTTCGTAAACCTTCTCTTTTAAAAAATACTTAAGAAATAATTACATAAATATGATCAAAATAAAGATGGTTTACAAAAATATGACTAGTTACTAAAGTAGTAATGAAATCATAGTAATTCATGTTCAAATTTTGAACTTAAGTTACAACAACACTATGTTGTAGTAATGAATAGTCATATTTATGTAAATAAGTTTTATTTTAATAATATTCTTGTACAAAACCCAATACTTAATTGTCATTACTTTTTCTACTTTATGATTATGACACTACCGGTAGTCTCAATATATATATATGTACTCCCGAGCCACCAGAACACCATGCCGCTGGGAAAAAATAAACGTTTCGGGAAGAAAACAAAAATTAATTTTAGGGAAGAAAACACTATCAGAACTCAACATAATTTTTGTCATCATTTTCATTAATTTATTTTAATTAATTTTTTTTATTTTCCGAAACACACCCAACAATACTCAAATTTTACCTAAATAGAAAAAAATAAAAATTGATTAAGCTTCAGAAAGATGATAATACTTAGATAAAAAAAAACTTATTAGTAAAAGAGTAAATTAAATTTAACATAAAAAATAAAAATCTGAAATTTAAAAATATAAAAACCATATTACAAAATGTAAACATGATGGAAGAGTTGTAACTTAAAGTTAAAAATAAAGAAAATGAATTCAAATTTTAAAAAAGAAAACATAAAAATTTAAAACCTAAAAAAATTAAGAAATAGAAATCTAAAAAAAATGTAAAGTTTTTAAAATAGTTAAAAATGTGGAGTTTCTTTAGAGTACAAAATATGTAAACTAATTAGATTTTTAAAATAAACATTATTTTTATTTTAAGTAGGAATAAATAAAATTAAGAAAAAAAAATCCAAATTAATAAATAAAATTCGAAACGTTAAAAAATTCAAATGGAGTTTTACAAAAAATACAAATATAATTTAGAAAATTATAAAAAGTCTAATTGTTGTTATTGTGACTTTATTGTTTGTTCTACTGGGTGTTATTGTGACTTTATTGTTTGTTCTACTGGGTGTGGGCACATCGGTTTTTATCCTTTTCGATTCAGTCCCGTTAGAAACAGAATGGAAGGATAAATTCAACATAAAAACCACACTAAGGTTTATTGAATTTTATAGTTCAGGTCAATTGTATTCGATTTTTCACGATTTTATCTGAGTTCAGTTTCATTATATTGGAAAAGAGTGCTACCAAACTCAAACTAAATCTCATACACTTTAATTTGGTTTGCCATTGGTTTTATAATTAGTTCAGTTTGGTTCAGTTAGGATGTTTTCTTTTGGACTGTTTTCAGTCCCAGACCAGACCAGACCAGACTTAAACAGACCAGACCAGACCAGACCAGACTTAAACAGACCAGACCAGACCAGACTTGGATAGTTATAAAATACACAGAGACCAGACATTTACCAGACCAGACCAGACCAGTTCAGACCAGACCAGACCAGACCAGACTTAAACAGACCAGACCAGACCAGACCAGACCAGACCAGACTAGCAAATTTCAGTCCAAAAGAAAACATCCTTAATCAGATTAATATGGTCACCGCTAGTTGCTAGTATATACTACGTATAATGAGGATACTTCTCTAAAATAGGGGTAATTACCTTATACTCCGTATAATTTTAATACTACCTCCGTCCCATTTTATGTGTCCTACTTTGACTTGGCACAATTATTAATGAGGTGGTTGAAAAAGTAAAAGTTGTGGTTGAGATTTGAGTATAATAAAGTGACATGTTATAGACCACGTATTTCTTTTCAAAAAGTGAGACATTTATTTTGGGACAACTCATAAAGGAAAGTAGGACAGGTAAAATGGGACGGAGAGAGTATATATATAATATGATAAAGATATATACTCCGTACGTAGTATATATTGATATTAAGAAATTGAAAAGCAATTTGGAATAAGTAAATATATTAGGGACGTCGTAAATGATTTTACTTTTAATTTCGGACATTGTAAACAAGTAAAAACCACTAGGGCGACACATAATTATCAGTTGGGACTTGGGACTAGGGAGATTCCAAATCCTAGTGTAATAAATACTCGTAACTAGTTTCCGCATCCTAGTATAATTCCTTTGGTTTTTGGAAACTAAACAATTTAGAAAAACAGCGAATAAGTCGTAATAGAAGCTGGCAATTGGCAAATACCAAGTTTTAGAAGGAAATCCTAACAAAACGTTTAAGCAGATGATCAATTGCGAAATCTATATATATTTCCTCCTACTTCTCGATCTCCTCACAAATAATAAGAAGTAATTGAAGTGTATTATAGTAGCTTCAATTGAGACGATCATGGCGGCGGCCGGGAAGATGATATTTTCGCCGCTTCCCGGTGGAGGGTACGTCCAGCTGCGGGAGGGCTATTCCAATTTGGACCTCCTCGCCGCCGTCTGTGTGGCTGATTGGGAGGCGGAGAACAACCTTAAAAAATCTTCCTCGCATGCCGGGATATTCCGCGACCGAATCCGTCGACAGGCGGGTCCCGCCGCGGATATCTCGGAGGAAAAGCTGCTGATAGAGAAGGAGATAACGGCGAGCGACTTGAGCCGGAACCAAGGCCGGCTGACCCTCCCGGTGAGAAAAAAGAGAGAGGCGGCGTTCTTGACGGCGGAGGAGGAGGGGCGGCTGGCCACGCGCCGGGACGAGAAGGTGGGCTCACTCGACGACGTGGCACTCATCCCGACCGTCGATGATGAGGTGGTGAAGTGTGAGGTGAGCCTGCGGAGATGGGACTTGGGAGATGCGAAAGAAGAGCGGGAATGCCAGCGTGTCATTCATCCTCAGCCGCACGTGGAACGAAATTCAGGAACGTCTTGGCTTGACGGAAGGGACCAAAGTTCAAATCTGGTCCGTCCGAGTTAACGGCAGATTGTGGTTGCCCCTCGTACAGCTCCCTTTTATGTAACAAACACTTAAACCAAATTACTAGTGGTCCAAATTAGGGGTGTGACCACATCGCGTAATCGGTCGGTGTGGATTGAACCTTTGCTAAACCCGGAAATTATTCAAAAGGTCTCGAGTTATGAAAATTAGGGACAATAACAAAGTCCATTATATTCGATTCGAGTTGAGTTTTTTATAATTTGGGTTTGATCTGGGTACGGGTTGGGCTGGTTAAAGCCCGAACGTGAAATTATTTTTGTCCTTCTATGTATTAAAACATATTTTCAAAAAAAAAGTAATGAAAAATACAAACCGCAAATAATAACACAAATATTAGTCTTAAAAATCATCAAAAATTCAAATCCAAAGAAGATAATTATCTTAATATTTTGTTTAAGATGCATTTAAATAAATAAAATAGGTTTTCTATAAAAATTACCAATTCAAACTTATGGATAAAAATGTGACTAAATTTATTATTGAACGCATTTTTAGTCACTAAAAGTTACTAGGTCATGTTTTCATCCGCCATGATTTTTTTTGCAAACCCACCGTGATTATAATCATATACTAGGAATTATTTATAAATTATATTCATATATTATATATTGATTGAATATTAAAGCTATTTGTTTTGAGTTTTTTTTATCTGGGATGGGTTATAAATTTTAGGGCTCGTTTATGAATCCTAATTTTCAGGTTCAGTCTGGGTTTTTTTATTCGGGCCGGTTAAATAGAAAAAACCTGGATCGAGAATATCATTCGGGCCGCACCAGGGTCGGTTTCTGGATCTCGGTTCGGTTTTTCCCGCCCTTAGTCCAAATTAATTAAAGGAGGTAAGAGAATAGTAAAAGTAAAGGTAAATATAATGGGTACTTTGAAAGTGAAGTAGGAAGTTAATTTTGGGCATCCCAAAAGGAAAGGTGTAAGTTAATTTCGAGACAGAGGGAGTATGTATTTTTTGAGTTCATTAATGGGAATGACAATGTTTTCATTCTATTTGTATTGTTCTTTATTTGGTAGGTTGTGAAATTGAAATTGTAGTTAACAAAATGGTTGTTTCATTTCCACACTATTATCTTTAAATTGAAAACCCATCTGCAGGCAGAAGGTAGTTGCGTAGTTGTATTTAGGGCTGTTAATGAACCGAGCTTTAATCGAACTATTCGAGTTTGAGCTCAGTTTTGAACCTAACGAGCCGAACATAACGAGCTTTCGAACACGAACCCAAGCTGAACTTTAAGTTTGAAAAATCAATCGAGCTGAGCTCGAACATAGTAGTATTCGGCTCGGTTCGAACTCGAGCCTATGTCAAAATTTAAATATAATTAGTATGATTTTATGATTTTATATATGATTATTAACGAAACGAATACTTGTCGAATCATTCGAGCATGAGTCTATTAACGAGCATCACCTAAAAGTTTAAATTTGAGCATCTTTATTGAGCTCATCGAGCGCTCGGTTCGATCGAACGCCTATCGAGCCGAACACGACCCTCATTTGTAAAGCTCCCCAAGCTTCGAGCTCGAACCCGAACGTGACTAATTCCTTACCGCGCTGAACTTGGACTTTAAGTGTTCCGGCTCGACTCGGTTCGTTAACAACCCTATAGTACATTGGAGTTGTGAAAGTTGAGAGCTAATCTCTCAAGGAATTTGGCCACCAACGGTCATCTTCCTCTCTTTCACGCCGATTACCACCGACCGCCACCACTCCACCACTAGCAGAGACTCAATTTGTGGAAGAGGAGGGGAATAAGCCAGTTGCTGAACCGTTGGTGGAAATGAAAGCAAATGATGTACCTCTTATTGAGATTGAAGAAGAGGAGATACAGATTACCCATTACCTCTTTGGAAAGTGATACAGATTAACAACTAAACGGTGTTTGTTAGAAGCAGTTATAATACTTGTTCATTATAGTTAGTTTGTTAATCAGCTCTTTAGCTATAAATACAAAGATAGCTACGATTTGTACAGATTTGAACTTGGCAATAAAACTTCCTTTCTCTAATCTCTCTGACTATCTTCTTCTACTCTAATATTGTGGTCATTACTGTTACTCGATTTACTCCTTTCTATTTCGAGAGTTAAATCCTGTGATTGGTAATAGAAAGGGATATACCTATTGTGCCCGAGACATCCTATTCTGATAAGCCTATAGATGAAGTCACCAACAAGCCCGAGGCAAAAGAGGATGATAAACCTATTGTGCCCGAGACATCCTCTTCTGATGCAATGGAGGTAATGCCAAAGATCAAACCGTGGACTTCTCCATGGACTTCTCGATTCAAGGAAAATAGGGAACGTCTCAAGGAATTTGTCTTTGGAAAGAAATATGTGATCCTTATCATTTCACTTTATTCTACTCAAATCTCAACCACAACTTTTACTTTTCAACCATTTTATTAATAATCGTTTCAAATTGAAAGTGGACAACCAATATGAGACGGAGGTAGTACTTATTTACCCTAACTATTACCTTACGGACAAATAAAACCAAAGTTAATCTTTATTCATTAATCTCAGCTATCAACTCTCAATTTTTGAAAGATATAAAAGTATTTTTATATATTTCCAAACTAAATATGTTTAAACATGTAAAAATAATTACAAAAATTCTAAAAATGTATCAAATTTAAATCAAATATTTTTTAGTTATGTTTGATTACTTTCATTAAAATTTTATTTTCCCACTTTTTCCAATATTTTTTCCAGTTGTGTTATCAATTTATGATTTCGTATTATTTTTTTATTCACATTTGCGTTCTTTGTTTTCAAAAATTAACCCGTGATTAAAATTTTTAAGATTTAGAGCTTTTATTCTCGCTTTTTCAAGAAAATATATTTTAGTTAATATTCTATGTTGTCTTAATTCTAAAACTCTAAATTTATATCTTTTCTAAAATTTGTATGTTGTCTTAATTGTAAAAATCTAAATATTCTTAGAATCTATAATTTTCCATTTTCGTATTTCTAATTTCTTTATATATTTTTATTTTATATTATATTCTATAAATTATATGATAGAGTTTATCGTTTAATTTTAGTGATTTGGGGTATAGGTTTGGGTGGTTTGACTATTTTTAATGAAAATGTATTAATATTAATATTTTATGTTGTCTTAATTCTAAAACTCTAAATTTTCTATCTTTTCTAAAATTTGTATGTTGTCTTAATTGTAAAAAACTAAATATTCTAAAAAACTTAAATTTTCCATTTTCGTATTTCTAATTTCTTTATATATTTTTTATTTTTTATTATATTCTATAAATTGTATGATATAGTTTATCGTTTAATTTTAGTGATTTGGGGTATAGGTTTGGGGGGTTTGGCTATTTTTAATGAAAATGTATTAATATTATAAGTTCAAGTGATATAATTAAAATTGTAAAAATGTATAATTGAACGATACGTCTATTGTATTAGACCTAGCCCATACTAGGCCCATACCAAAGCCATAAAACCAGGTGATCGTTACCTAACTTATAAGATTCATTCTCACAGGACTGGCTAATTAAGAGGGGATACCTAACTTATAAGCCACTGATCAAGCCTATATTTGATCGGTGTGAGATCATTACATATGCACTTAACAAATTGGTAATGTGGACGGGAGAGAGGTTTAAATCTCAAGTTAAAACTGGGAGGTATGAATTTATTAAACCAAGTTCGAGATATTTTGTATCTTCTGCTTGAAACTATTCCTATTCACGAAACTAAAAAAAGAATGATCACGAAACTAAAACTATCTTCTGCTTGTCTGCTTGACTTACAAATCAAGGTAAAGTTTTTTCAAGGGGTTAGTTTTTTCTAGGGCTGGACTCGGGCCGGGCGGCCCGACCCGGGACCGAACCGGCCCGGTCACTGTTTGGCCCGGCCCGGCCCGTGGCCCGGTGGGTCCACCGGTTCGGTTTGGCCCGGCCGGGTGCTGGGCGGTCCGGGCTCGGGCCCAGGTTTTGGTGAACCGGCCCGGCCGGTTCGGGCCCGGTCCGGGCCGGATTTTAATTTTTTTTTTTTTGAAATTTTTTTAAGTTTTAGGTTGGATTAGGTATTTTGGGCCATTTGAGGTGGTTTGGGATGGTTTGGGGTTGAGGGGGAGGGGTAGGGGATTAAATAGGAGAACAAAAAAAAATTAATTGGGCCGGTTCGGCCCGGCCCGGCCCGGCCCGGTTTGGCCCGGAACCGGAACCGGAACCGGCCACCGGCGGTTCGGGCTCGGGCTTCCCCTTTCCTGGCCCGAGGCCCGGTCGGGCCCAGGCCCGAACCGGCCCGAGTCCAGCCCTAGTTTTTTCTAACCAATAAAAGTCTATTATCCTCTAAAGAAAAAACTCTTGTTAGTCATATATTCATAAAAAAAAATGAGTTTATAGGCGTACAAAACTAGGGAATGGAATTCAGGATAAGATTTTAGTACCCTCAGTAAAAAAAAACTATACACTAGGTAATGAACCCATCAATGGAATTTTTTTTACTGCCCCTCAATAAAATAAAAGTTTATTACATTTTGATAGGGGTGCGAGATTTAGAAATATGAAAAATGATCATTGTACACCATAGTTCAATTTACTAAATTAGGCCACAAACACATGTTCGTGTGAATAACTTCAACTGAGAAATATGTACTCTACTTACAGTCGAGTTATGTTTGTGAACATATTACACATACATAAGTATGTGTTCTAGTTTGTGTAATTTGTACATACACATGCAAAAACATGATTTGTATCTGACATGGGATTTTCTTCACACGGACGTGTTTTTGTTTGTGTACTGATTTAGTAGACATGAACTCTCAGAATAAAAGGGTGTACAAAAAGTTTGTACACCTATCGATATTGTTGAAATATACACTCTATACGAAAAAGAAAGAGACCAATGTATATACGGAGTACTATTTTTATGCAGCTATGGGAGAAGGTGTCTGGGGGGTTGATTTTAAACGTTCTGTAGATCTCAGGTTTCCAGACTTCACTCTTTGAACACGCTCCACCATCTTCACTACATCTCCTATCCTTGGCCGCTGTTCTGGAGTCTTAGCGACACAATCTAGCCCAATTCGCAGCATCTCCACCATCTCTTCCTCTATGTTGGGACACCTCAAAAGCTCTACATCAAACACTTCGGCAGTCCATTCCTCGCGAACCACAGAATGCACCCATCTTACTATGTGGACAAATTCATCACCACGTGTGGCATGGAGAGGGGATCTCCCAGTTAGAAGTTCAAGCAACAAGACACCGAAGCTGAAGACATCTGATGCCTGTGTGGCTTTCCTAGTGTCTGTGACTTCTGGTGGACAATACCCTCCACTTTGAGTCATAGGGGATGACATGGGAGTTATTAGTGTGGCCAATCCAATGTCAGAGATGCAGCCGTAATGCGTGGAGTTGAGGAAAATGTTTGATGATTTTATGTTCCCATGAACAAACTTCCCTCCACTTTGTTCATGAATGTGGGCAATGCCTCTTGCTGCACCCACAGCAATTCGAACACGAGTTTCCCAGTCTAAAGGAATTCGTCTCCCACCCCTATGATCTGCTGTATATAAATGTGTAACAATATAATCATATACATACCTTCAAAATATCAAAATAGTATATTGTCTTTATGGTCATTTCGGATGGAGGTTTTTGGGTTGTTATGTTCCTCTTATTCTTCATTTTCATTAAACAGATCAAACCAGATCTGGGTTGTTAGATGATATATTTCAACTATTAACATAAGGATTGGAAACATTCAGCTTAAATCATACCAAATCAAATCGAAACTGAAGGAATTAAGATCATATACGTATTATTTGAGGCAAAGAGATCAGGTCCCAAGTCCATCTTGAAGTATTTAAGGTTTTACAGAAGTTGAAAAAACAAGATATTATATATGATGATGTAACATTTCAATCACCTATTTATTCTATTTTAGTATAAGAAGATTCTGTTCAACAAAATAAAGTTCTACAAAAACTATCCCTCCAAATCCTTCTATGCCTGATATTAACAAGAACAAGTAGATGGGATGTTTCAAAATTTGTGCCTTTAGCTAACTAGCTATTGTAGCTGCTGATGAAATGATTGTAAAAGGTAAAACAATGAATTTAACTTTCAACTGTCTGCTTGGTATTTACAATATTCTGGCCAATCATTGTTATAATTTTTAACAAAATACATAGATGGAAAATGGCAATCTATCTATGTATTTTGTAATCCTTCCTTGCAAAAGAAAAAAAAGAAAATGGCAATCCAGTTTGTAGACAGGAATTACTCAGGACTATGTGAGGACTTTTTACATAAGGACCTTCACCCTAATTTAATTAACTCCCTGATGGGGTTAATTGTCATGTAAAAATTAACAGTGCTTAGAAAGGATTTGCTAAAACTTCTTCCTTTCTTTCTTGATTTAAAGGATTTATATGGAAGGACATAATGGTCATTTGGGCTCTGAGGGAAAGTGCAAGGATCACAGACAGGGGGCAACATATAGGGAAATTTTCAAAGGACAGAAAATATAGGGATAATGAAACATTAGTTTGAACTCAATAAAATTACTTAGCATTTTCAGGAATAAAAATGTACCCTTAAAAAGATACGGAGTAGAAAACAAGGAATTTGGCATACCATGTATCATTGCAGAAACGCTCCCTTGGCTGTAGTAATCATAAACCATTAGCTTTTCATCCCTAGAGTAGAAGTAAGCCCTCAGAGGAGCCACATTCTCGTGCCTCATACCTCCAACAACCAACATTTGTTGCTCAAACTCTTTCCTCCCAACACTCACTTCATTTAATCTTTTCACCACAACAGTGGTCGCATCCTCCAGATCTGCCCTATACACAACACCAGAAGTCCCCTTCCCTAGTATCTCTGCAGAAGCACTCAACAAATCTTCAAGGTCAAAGGAAACAATACAACCCTCAAAGAATATCATGTTACCACTTCCATTCGTATTGTCAAAATTTTCCTTCTCGTGAGAATTGCCCTTTCTGCGCGAGTTTGGTGAGGTTAGGTATTTATATTCTTTCTTTGAACAGATAAGAATGCATAGGACAGAAATTACAAGAGATACCATAGCACAACCTCCAATCATAATCCACATCACTACAGAGTGACTAAATTTTTCAAGCTTCTTTTCCAGTGAAGAACTCGAAGAAACAACAATAGGGGCAGGAGATAGATTATTACCAGAAAAAGATGAAGCACTGAATCTAGTAAGCGAATGAGGCAAAATTCCTGTGAGGTTATTGTTCGATAGATCAAGTAGGTGCAAACTGGGGAGATCGAGATCGGGAATATTACCAGATAGTGAGTTGTTTGCAAGATTCAAAGTGGTCAGATGAGTCAAGTTTGAGAATGTGGAAGGTATACTCCCACTGAATTTGTTATTAGACAAATTCAGAAAGGAAAGGTTTTCCCACATTGAGAAATCAGCTGGCAGAGAACCGTCGAAGCGATTGTGTTGCAAACTGAGAGTCGTCAAACTCTGAGTCTTGGAAAGCTCAGAAGGGAAAGGACCAGAAATATTATTGTTTCCCAAATCTAAGATCTGTAGCTCCGGTAAAAGGATTAGGGTTTTGGAAGGAATTGATCCATAGAGCCCGAATCCGGGAAGTTTGACACCTATAACTCTAGACATGTTCAGATTACAGGTGATACCAACCCAGCCAGAACAAGCAGAGAGGCTATCCTCCCAATTCGGTCGCCTCAAATGGCTCATGTTATTAATGAAATCAAGAAGAGCAAGTTTATCTTCAGTGGGTTCAGCCACTACACCTAAGTAGAGCATAGCTCCACTGAAGATCATTGAACAGAATGTGAAGTTAGAGGAACCCATATTTTGTTTCTTTCTCACCGTTAATGTTAAAGACTTGAACTAATTCCCAGCAGCACTCATCAACTACACAATAATTTCAAGGCACTGATAATCATAGATACTTTAGACTTTAATTCTCTCAATAACATATAAAAAATCAAGTAATGATTAACATTAAGTGTGCACAGACGAAAGTGGGAAAGTGAGGGTTAGGGTTTCAATGCACACAAATTATAGAATTACCCAAAATTCAAAATTTGATTCTTCTTCCGCACTTTATGGACTATATGTCCTCCAAAAGCCTCTTTGCTTAACCACTTTCTCCCTTCCTTTTTGCCTGCTTGGTTGAAAATCTAGAAATGGAGAAAAAGAGAATGGAGTACTTCCTCGCACGCGTAAAAGATTGAATTAGGAGCATACCAACCATTGCCAGCAAAATGCTATGCTCACTTGGGCAATAAATCAAACGCTTATGACACAAAAATAAAATAAAGCTCAACTGAACAGCGCAAATCAGTTTTGACGTTAAAAAAAAAAAAAAAAAAAAAAAAAAAAAAAAAAAAATTAAAACAAAAATAAAAACTCTATAGAGCTCATCCTAAATTCCTAACTACTTTCAGCTCACCGTTGAACTGCGGAAAATACTTATATTCAGATCTAGGCTGTTCTAGAGCCCTTTTGGTAGAAGGAAAATCCTTTGGTTGATTTTGATGAAATTTCTGAAGTTCTGACTGAAGTGGCTGCATTGGCTGATTCTGCTGATTTAATAAAAAAAATTTAAAATATATTTTATTAATAAAATAAAGAAAAAATTATATGTAAAAATAGCCAATAAAAATACAGCCAGAAAAGTAACTCCAACCTTACTTTTTCTGCTTATTACACAATTCAACGCACTAAAGCAAAAATTAAGTGTTTGGTGGAAAAGTTGGCAAACGACACCCTAATCTTCTTATTGAGAACCATATGTATGTGCATGCCTACTATTGTCAAATAATCCATAAATGGCACTATATAGGGAAACAAGAAACCAGATGAAGATCTACACAATTTTTGTTAATGATTGAAAACAGTGAATGAAAGGAAGTAGATGATAGGAAACAATACTATCTTGGACCTTTTTAATGTAGCTTGGAGTTTGAAAAAAATAGTCTTAACCTTGATTTTTTTTTAAATCTCAATGTTGACTCTTGGAAGCTTTGATTGTAGTGTTGACCTTTGGTGTTGGAGTTTTGGACTTTGAAGTTTGAAGTGGCTCAAATTTGCTCTTGAAAAAGAAAGATGGAAAAGTGTACACTTTTAAGCAAAGGTGGAAAGTGATCTTCTTTAACTTTCCCACACCTAAACTCCTTGAGAAGTTTGAAGCCTATAAATATGAACTACTCCTCTTTTAGAATTAAAAGGTGAAGGAGAATAGGGAAGCTCTCGCGCACACAAGAATTCCGGCTTTCAGTTCAGAATCGAAAATTCGCACCCCCCTGCGCGGGCGACCTGCGGACACGATAGTCGTAAAATTCAACGGGTTTCAAAAGACAATTTTGCCCCTCTTTTTTTTTTTTAGTTTAACTCGGTTTTTAAATTTATGGGTAAGTCGTCAAACCGTTGGGCGACTTATAAGTCGCCATCCGGTTGGGCGACTTATAAGTCGCCAAACGGTTTGGCGACTTTCCCCGATAATACGGAAAAAAACTCATTTTTCAGCAGTAATAAAAAATTCTTCATCCGTAGAGCTCAGCGTAACTACTTTCAGGCTTTCAGCAACAACTAGCTTTTAGAGATGATTTTTTATTGCCTACAATAGTTACGGAAAGTCGTGACCCAGCTCTGAGCTAAGATTGTCCCATTTTATCTTTTGGGGAAGTTCACTAAAATTGTCTCATACAAAATTTGTTAAAATTTGTGTGGTTCTAAATCATTTTTACCTTATTATTACTTTATTAATTTAATATGAACCACACAAACCCACTTTTCTTAATAATCGTGTCATCTTCTCTTGCTCAATCTTAGTGGGACGGATGTAGTATTTTATTTAAATTAGGTTAAAAGGGTCAAATAAACCCCTGTACCTATTCGGAATGCTCAATTCGCACCCGAACTCAAAAAACCTCCATTTCACTCCTGAACTCGCCAAAAAAGTTTAAATCCCATTTTTTGCAGGTGAGTTTCCGGTCATTGCACGTGGAAATCTGGGGGGTCAAATAGACCCCTGAACCCAACAAAGTTGTTCAATTTACCACCTCAACCGTTGAAAAGTGTCCAAATTGCCATTAAAAAATATGAAATTCAAAAATAGAAAATATAAATATAAATAAATAAAAAATATGTATTTAAAAAATAAGTACCATCATTATGTTTATATATATGTGTGTGTGTGTTTAATTTACCCTGAAATATAAAAATTGTCTTATTATATTATAAATAGACATCTATGTTTTATATTATGAACTTGTATATCATTTTATTTTGTTTTTTCTTTATTTTTTAATTTCGAATTATTAATAGCAATTTGTACACTTTTCAACGGTTGGGAGGGTAAATTGAACAACTTTGTCGGGTTCAGGGGTCTATTTGACCCCTTAGATTTCTACGTGGGATGCACGGTTGGCATCTAACCGGCTGACGTGACAATGACCGGAATTTTACCTACAAAAAATGGGATTTGAACTTTTTTGGCGAGTTCAGGGGTGAATTGGAGTTTTTTTGAGTTCAAGGTGCGAATTGAGTATTCCGAACAGGTACAGGGGCCTATTTGACCCTTTAGCCCAAAAAAGTTCAAATCAAATTCAAATTATATCGAAAAATTCCAATTAGATTCAGATAAGATCATATTAGAAATTCAGATCAAATAAAAAACATTCAGAAAATGTGATATCATTTTTTTGGAAAGGAAAACGATCAATCATATTTATTCAAACAATCCTTAGTCAGCTGGCTCAAGATACAACTAGACTACATTGAGATAACCATTACCAGCATTGAACATTGCTTCCCTAGCAAGTTTATGGGCCACACGGTTCATGGATCGTTTACAAAAATGATAATACAAAAATAAGAAACCCCTGAGTCTTCCTCTAATCTTGTCGTGATCAACTAGGCATCTGTTTCTATATCAATTCAGCTCCATCCTTGAGTCTTTGCCCGGCCATGTGATCACCGCTCGAATTCCAAGTGCCTCTGTGATTCTTGCCGAACAATCTGTTATGTTAGTTTCTCAACCTCCTCTAATAAATTCACCATTGTGGTCCCTAGCAACCCAACCACAGGCTCTTCTTCCCTGTCGGTCATTTGTAACCCCATCAACATTAATCTTGATTGTTCCTGCAATAAGTTTAACCCATATTAGGTCTCCTTCTCCGCGGCTATGCTGCTCACCATCGTGGTGCTTTGGGCTGCCAGCCATGCTACTAGAACATTAGCTCCCACATTTAATCACTTGTAAAGCATTAAAATAATTGTTATTCCATACCACCTTATTGCGCTACTTCCAAATACCCCATGAGTTCTCTTCAGCCATGGAGTTAAACAATTTCTCCATTCACTCTTCCCACGAAGCCGCAAGACACCGAAAATTAATCCCAACATTTCCCCACACTTCAGTGACTACCCGGCATTGTTTAAATAGATGGACCACTATTTTGTCTTTCTCATTGTCTTCCTCAACTTATCCGCCGTCGGCAAAACATTTGCCATTACCTACCCAAAAAAGTGTTCAGTTTTTTGTGGCATAAATAAGCCCCACATTTAGTCCAACCTACCCAAGTAGCCTCCTCAACCTATCCAATATGCTTCTTTATTCTTGATTTAACTGTATATTGTCCCCAGAAGTCCCGGGTCCACCAATACTCATCCTTTTTATCTCACAATGGCTAAGAGGAATACCCAAAATAGTTGACCTGCCCCGATCACTAAAATTAGCTCTAATCCTCTTCGGATTCAAGCCAGAATGCATGCTCTCTTTAATTAAAGCTGCTACATTCATATCAGCTATTCTGTGTCCATTCTCGAATAACATTTCCTTCTCCTGGGAGCAATCTATCATTCTAAACAGAAATATCCTCTCCATTACCAACTCTTCTATGTGTCCATTCTCGAACAACATAACACTCTTGGCTTCAAGGATGTTGCGCCAGATGAACAAGTGGTTATTTCCTATCTTTGCTTCCAAAGAAGAAGACTGGGGGAAATGTCGTGCTTTAAAAACCTTGCATGCAAACAATTATTTTGCATTCTACGGAAAGCTCTAAAAACAAAGATATCCCATAAAAAACCGACTCGTACGTGTCTTCTTCATATACAACTCTCTCTGGCCTACACGATTATTAGTAATCAATGCACCTCTTTTCTTCGTTTGGTCTCTTCGCTTCATGGTGGATCATAGTAGGGCTAGGGTGGGCTCCGGCCCAGTCCAGTCCCTTTTTTAATTATAGGTTCACGTTTAAAAAATATTAGTATTCGGCCTAGTTCAAAAAAACAATCAAAAAGTCAATTTAGTGAAAGTCTTAATGATTAATTTAAAATATAGTTAATAATTTTAGTCCCTTGTAATTTTTAGTACTTCATCATTTCATATACAATTGAAGACTAGAGAATAATTTCATATACCATAGTTTAACATGTTAATGGTCATATATTATACATATGAGATTACCATTAATTAATATGATACATCAAAATAATGAAATGAATATTTCCCTAGTACAAAATGGAGTTTGACTTTGACTCGATAGATTTTCGACGTTTGATTTGAACATTCGATAAACATGCTCGAATTTAGCAATTTAGACTATGCTCGTTAATGGATTTATATTCGAATTAGTCAATAAATACTTGAATCGTTAATAGTCATTAATAAATTTATAAAATATCACCAAAAGGTTTAAAGTTTAAGATATATATAATTTATTCATACAATTTATAAGTGAATGATAGGCTCGACTCTATATTGAACAAAACATCACCAAGTGTCTTAGTCAACCAGGGAGTAACTCCTCAGATTACCAGGAGACAGACCAGAATCAGGAAGCGCAAACAGAGATAGAACAAGAAATAGACAACACCATAAAAGAAGAGAACACTAAGATAAACCCTAGGCCAGAAACAGATCTAAACATGCAAAAGACAAATCTAAGCACATAGGCCAGAAACTCACATGCAATACACAGATTTGAACATGAAACACAACAATTCACCACAAAACTTGAAAAAGTCAAGCCACCGTACCTAAGGAGGTCAGACAAAGCTGACAGTTAAACCGCACAGTTTGGCTATGCATGCAGCAGGGGAAGGGGGATAAAATTTAAATCTAGAGCCAACTGGTGCACCTAGGGTGTTTCAAGCAAATTTACTGGAGCGGAAATCCAGGGGATTTATCCGAATTACCAACAACGAGGAGAAGATGAACCGATGCTGACAGAGGCGAGTTGCTGACTTGCTGCGGTTCAGAGGGTTGCAGTGGATCGTGTCAGGATAGACGAGGGACCAAACTCTGATACCACTGTAAGGCTAATAGATCTTTTCCAGATCACATTTCCTACCACAAGATTGGAAAAACAAAGAAATATGACTCAACCACCACACGGTCCATAAGGAACAAGTAGGACTGAGCAAAACCCGATCTGACCCGAAAAACCCGATATTTTTTCGGATATTATCTGAACCGAAGTGGATATCGACCCGAAAAACCTGAAACCGAAAATCCGATTAATATTGGGTCTAGACCGGGTGGTGGGTAGGGTTTGTAAGATCCCAACCCGACCCGACCGAATATCCGAAATACGATAGTATATGTTAGTGTGTACTTTGAATATGTTAAATTAATACTTGTGTTCAACTATTTGTGTAATTATTTGTGCAATTTGTATTAAATTATTTGTGTAAATTGAATGTGTAGTGCACTAGTGTGTACAATTTTTGTCAAAGTGGCATTCCAATACTTTAATTATCCAATTATAATGTGTTTAATATAACCGAAATATCCGAAATATATTAAATTATGTAGTGTGTGCTTTGAATATGTTAAATTAATACTTGTGTTCAATTATTTGTGTAATTATTTGTGCAATTTGTGTTAAATTATTTGTGTAATTTGGATATTTAGTGCACTAGTGTGTACAATTTTTGTCAAAATGGCATTTAAACACTTTAATTATCCAATTATATATTTTTTAATATAACCGAAATATCTGAAACCCGGCCCGATATCCGATAATATCCGACTTAAAAATATCCAAAATACCCGATTTGAAATATCAAAGGGTCAGGACTAGTATTTTAATTAAAAAACCCGAACGCATTTAGGGTTTGCAAACCCGATCCGCCCGAACCCGACCCGTGCACAGCCCTAGGGACAAGGAAAAGGCCATCAGGTAGAGCACGCCCCAACCAAAAACCAACTACCTTCTCCAACCCCACCCTAGAACCCTTAGAGAAAAATGAAATACTCACATAGAGCAGTAGAGGGATGGAAGAAGGGAGGTGGTCGGAGGTCATTCTCTCTCTCTCTATCTCTCTCTCAGATTTCTGTAGAACTAGGTTTTCAGACAAGCGGGTCAAGAAATCAACAAAGAGAGAAGGCAATATAAAGGATGGAAATGGATAGCCAGAATGGTAAGTGAGCAACGGTCAGAAAGGGATAGTCAATTCAAGATAAGAGAAACAAGATTGGGCTAAGGCTGCATCACAAACGGGGCCAAGTCCTTATAAGGTGAAAGAGAACCAAGGCCATAGGGCCAATCCCTGTCACATTAAGTAAATAGTTGTTCGACCATAGCGTGTTTGGACGAAATTGATGAAATAAAATAGCTGCAAATAGGTATAAAGCTAAATTACGAAACATCTTCTTGAAACCTGTCAACTCATTCCACTAGTCAAACCTATGAGTTGAAATCATTGATATTTGTTTACTTATTCCACTAATATACAGTACTCGCTCTGTCCTAGTGTTTTCACTTTTTTTTGTACATCCCAACTAAAGATTCTCATTTCTATTTTAAGAAATAATTAGCACTCTTAGAGCATCCGCAATGCGGACTGTCTAGTCTTAAAAAAAATACGCCACCTCAATACATTAGACTATTACCCCCTCCAACGCGGGTAGTCTTCCTATGCTTTTTGCTGAGCTGAAAAAAAAAACGATTAGACAATGTGCATGAGAACTTCCGAGTGTAAACATTATGGTAGACTTGCTGACTGGTCAAAATGAATAAACATTTGATTTTCTTCTCGTAACCGCCGGTAACAATTTCAATATGAAGTGCACGATTATCTCTGGGGGTTTGGCTGCTTCAAGATATGGTTATCTAACTTCCGCCCTAAAACTTTAAGCATTGGAGCCTTATTTCATAGTTTAATGTCTAGTCACTTCACTTTATATTATGTGTATTAGAAAGCCTTACCTTTATTTGACATTTGTCACATTTCATTTAGACTAGACTACTTCACATTGCGAATGCTCTTAGATGACAATTTAATTTTGAATATTAAAAAACATATATCTATGACATCACTATTATCATCAATGAACCATTATAATATATAAATATCAAAACTATTTCTCAAAGCATGCTCGAATTATCTTATGTAATTATTGTCTAAATAACCATTTTATTTTGCAATGAAAAATGTATACGAGTCCCATGGAGCTAGCTCCTTAGTCGCCCTGCATGCGAATGCTATCGTATTTTACCATATGCCAAATGCAAATTATATGTATGTGCATGAGGGCCATCTTTAAGAATTTTGATGGTAAAAAACTTATGATAAAAGTCTATTACTCCATTTCTTTTTTAATTTAACAGTAGACATTTTTGGATCAAATATTTTTGTTATACATAAAAACTATTATTGACATTCTCATTATTATCTACCTTTAAATCTTCATTAATACCGCCAACACATTAAATTCCACATCGGCAGTTTTTTAAGAAAATCCACATCAATATTTATATTCCCATTTTTACCATTTTCTTAAAGTTCTTGTTTGGGGTCGAAAAACAAGATTTTATTTTCCATATCTATCTATAAAACTTGTCAAAAACAGTATTGTTTCTGTTTGTTTAACGGTTCCTCTTTGAATTAGAAGCACCGATCTTTTTAAGTTTTATATCATAACAAGAACATTAAAAATACAATTTAGCACTAAATTAATTATATTACATTAGTAGAGCATCTCTAATGCTATAATGTCCACGGTGCACATGTGGCATGAGTGATAGCCACATAATTATTAGCAAATAAATTATTTCTCTCCTTATTTGAATGATTTTATACAATTTTGGTAAGTTTTTCTTTGCAATGTCAACAGTAATGTCAACATTAGACGGTCTCCTTGACATTGTGGAGAAAAACTTACCAAAACTGTATAAAATCATTCAAATAAGGAGAGAAATAATTTATTTACTAATATTTATGTGGTCATCTCTCATGTCACGTGTGCACCGTGCACATTGTACCATTGAAGATGCTCGTATATACTCCCTCCGTTCTTTATTATCTGTCTCGCATTCCATTTTGGTACGTTTTTTATTATTTGTCTCTCTTTCTATTTTAGGAAAGTTTTTGATAAAATACCCCCACTTTTTTTACTTTTACCCCTCTTACTTTTTACAAACTACTTTCTCTTTCCTACTTTATCATAACTTTACTCTACTTAATATACTCTCTTTCCTACTTTATCATCACTTTATTACCACTTTACTCGTTTTAATATACTCTATTTCCTACTTTATCATTTACCCTACACACTCTACATTTACCCTACTATTTTTCTATTAAAACTCGTGCCCAAGGCTAGCGGGACAGATAATAAAGAACGGAGGGAGTATATTTTTAAACAATCAATTTAAAAGAATATTTATTGATATTTAAGTATATGTTTAAAATTGTTTTACAGAGATATGTTTTAGAAACATTAAAAGCATAAAGTTTTTTTTAAATGGTGCCCCCCTTTTGCATTGGCTGGAGATGACCTAAGCCCCATAGTTGTTTCTATGTCAAAAATAGTTGTGCCAAAAGGTGACTTTTTAGCTTTTTTTTTTATAGCTATACATTGTTTGGTGGGTAAAAAGTTTCTAATTAGTCTCTAAAATATTGATATTATTCTCTTTGAGAAGGATGCTCATTATATTCTTCTTTTGAGTCAAATAAATAAATAGTTTTTTATTGTATGAGAAAGTCTGTTCCCTTTGTGATTGACTGCCTTATATTCCTTTCATTCCATTGTGCCTGTTCATCATTTTTTCATTCAAAATGTATGTCTCATTCTATATTTTGGCTATATTTAGTGGTTCTTAGTCAATATACTTGATAATTTCTTAGTCAATATCCTTGTTTAATATTTATGTCAACCCCCAATGTCTCAAATTTCCTTCCAATAGTAACTATATAAAAAACCTAATTTGAGTTTAGATTTTGTAATATATACTCCCTCCGTCCCATTTATATTGTCCTGTTTTACCTTTTCAGGAAGTCCCACTTAAATTGTCTCATACCATATTTGGCAAAGTTTGTGTGGCTCTAAATCATTCTTACTTTATTCTTACTTTATCAATTACTATCAACCACACAAACTCACTTTTCTTAATAACTGTGTCACCCTCTTCCGGGACAATATAAATGAGACGGAGGTAGTAATTATATAAAAGTATAATTTGGACATTATTGTTGTTTATATATTATACTCCGTATATATTACATTCAACCAAGAATTTGTATATTAAAATAAAAAATATTCTCAGATAGTGTATTAATTTTTTAAGTTCATTGTCTATGTGTGTAATAGTTGAGTAACGCTTGGTATTTTTACTCATTAAGTTGTGTAATATAACAATTGATCATAAGGAGATTGAATTTGTTTATATGATCATTCTCCCAATTTTTAGTTTTCTAATTAACAAAAAATAAATTTGGATGCTTGAACCTCACTTATTCTTGTAGATCGAACTCGCATTGTTAGATGAATTACATTTAATTTGTTTCAATTATTTATCTAATTGTTTCTTATCTCCTAAAAATGATAAGTGCCAGTACGGGTTAGTTGGCCCTTTTACCGTGTGAATAGTCTGGACGGAAGCTCAGATTTGCCGCAGACGAACTTAACGGCTCCCTCCGTTTGCTTCCTTCGTTTTCTTCCACGCGGTCTACTCCCCTCCTTTCATTCTTTATGGTCAGTGTACATCTAAATATATCTCCTCTCCCGATAAAGCTAATGCGGAGGGTTTGAGGGGAAGCTCTGGCGATATTGGGGGAGTCCGGCAATCTCGTCGGCGTGGTAGAAGGGAACCAGGCTGATGAAGCTCCTGTAATCCACTTCGGGTCTCTCACGTTTTCTCTACCATGGGGAGGCCAACAGTCTTTGAACCCTACATCTCAACCAAGATGCAATCTGCCACCAGTTTTCAACGGAAGTGTTTGCCAGATTCCGACTGCGACAATGAAGGCTCCATCACAGGTAACTGCCATCTGTGTGAAATGGATTAAAATAGAAGCCGTTAGCTACTGTCGATTGTTTAGCCCCGGTTGATTTTTAACATCCATTTAACATCACAGTGTGAAAAAATCTATTGTTTCTTTGTGATGGGAACACTGCTCCTGGAAAAGAAGCCATTAGCTACTGTCGATTGTTTAGCCCCGATTGATTTTGTGCAAGTTGATTTAGCTGCCCAGGAAATATTTGCTCCAGTTGAAGGCGGGTGCACTACTGGTTTCAAAGCCAGACAGATTCGCACTGCCCCTGGACCAGGAATAATTACCTATTGTTCTGCTTTTGATGGCCCATTTGAAAAAGGCCATGTGGCTGTTGTTGCTCCGATTGATCTTGTTTTTGATGACACACAATCTGCTAATTGTGTTTCTGGTGTTGCAGCTCCTGTTAAGTCCTTGCCTGATGAGGCCTCGGTGTATGGCAGTCATATGAATTCAGATCCTGGCCCCGGAATTTATGCTTTTAAAGGGAAAGCCGGAAATGAAGAACCTCGTTCTGATCCTTCTTTTGAAACTGATAATGCATACACTACACTTATCCTCCCATGTCCAGTGATGATAATCCCAATCAATCTGAGGACACCCCCCTATTATTACTAACCTTGTTGTTTCAAGTCCACCAAATACACCAGAAGAGGAGCCCGATGGCTTCACTCAGGTGAAAACAAGAAGAAATAAATAAAGATGCCGGTTTAGGAGCCAGTAATGGCACACTGACCAATTGGGATACTACTGTAGGCTTAGATGAACCCCCGGTGACTACCTCTAACAAGGCAGTAACCATTGGTGGAGTTCATCCGCTTTTGATTCTCCTTGATGCTCACTTGATTGGTGCTACTACTGGTCGCAGAAAACACACAACATCTTCTGGAGATGATGAATTAAATTCTGATCCACCCAAAGTTGAAGCTGAAATTTGATACTACAGTTACCTCAAACTTGTCCTATGACGATGCTCCGTCTGAGGGCCTCTTTTTCCCATAATATTTCTATTGTTACAGGTATATCAGCAGCCAAGAAAGACTGCCCCGACAGATTTTTGAAATGTTGCAGGTACGAACATCCAAGCCTTTGAGGATTCATTGTTGAAAGGAAATTTTTTAAAATGGAATCCGGTTAAGGTGATGAATTAAATGTGTGTTTCTTTGGTAGAAGATGTATTTGATAAGGTAATAAAGCTGATATACTCAATAAGTTAAGAACTATGTGTACTCTAATAATATGTTTTCTTAATGTCGTTTGTGCTTATGTGTGTTGATTTTGGACATTTCTATTATGTTGCAAGGTAGTTATTATGTTTCTTAGCAGCAGCTTCCTGCTCTCCTCCGATTCCTGCCCGCTCGCCTCCTATTCTGTAATGTCATTTGATTTGTTTTTTGTCAATACACTGCATTATTAAGGTGTGCATTATTAAGGTGGCACACATCAATCCTTTATTTTTTTTACAGTGAGTTCAATATTGGCATGTCCCTTTTATTGGAATTTGTCATTCTTATTGGTAATCCATAACCTAACAGATCATTAGTGTCCATTTCAATTAGCCACATTTGAATTAGCTAATAGATGATGTGTAGGTTTGACACTTTGACCGTTTGGGAATCTCTTAATACTCTTCTATTTTAAGTCACTTTGAAGTTTCATTTGTCTCTTAATTCATCTCATTATAAGACTCTTTTTACAAGATATAAAGAACCTATAATTGGACTTTTCTTAAGATATAAAACAAAGTTAGAAGAATCACATATATCAATCATTATACTACTCCGAATAAATTAGTTGATTGTGTACTTTTCTTTGCATACTCATATTCTTTGCATGGACTTTTCAAATTCTACTAAGCTAAACATTTGATTCCATTTCAAATAAATATGAAAATTAAGCATTGTAGAGTGAGCACTTCTTTGTTTTGATATTATCAATTTGGTGTTGTGGTTCTGTTTCAAAACATAGTACTCTTACATTGAAATTAGTCTTCTTTGTGGTTCTGTTTGAAAACATTTGAAGAATGACATTCCTCTAAATCTTTTTTTTTAATTTCATAAAATACTACGTCTATGTAGAATAAAACACTTTGAGTTGAGTGTCCATAAAGGTTGTGGTAAAAACCAAGATCCATAAAAAATGAATAGAGCAACCTCGGTAATCATCACCTCTCTTCCTTATTAATTTCATTTTATTTTCATTATTATTATTGGTTTACGGTTTCGCTAATCTCAGCTGCCATAGGTACTACTTCTCATTTCTAATTTGTTTGCTTTTAGCACAACAGTTCGGTTACGTTGCTGTCTAATCTTATATTTGATCAACTTGTGAAATTGTGGTTTGTGCACACATGTGTAGTTTTCTTTCGTGATCAAATCATATGTGCCTGGTATGGAGAAGGGTTAACGCCTCTCAAGTCTCACCTTGATGTGGACAGCTGAGATTTCTTCTCTTTTGTTTGCTTTTCTTTCTATTTCATTTCCAGGATATGAACGAAATAGAAGTTTGGGGCTGGTTCTCATATGCAACGAAGTACTTCTTTATCCCTCAAGGTACGGTTGCTCTTCCTTGCTAACTAAAAAAACTGAAACGCTATATATGTTTGTGAATTTGTCTCATTGAGTTGTTTGTTTGGTCAGGCTTCATCTCTTTTATTTTTTCCTTGTACCAATGAGGCCAATTTAAGAACGTGTTGATTAGCTAAATAACAACACTATATCTATTAGCCTTATAATTTATTTTGCTACTCTATGAGGCATTGTATGCTCAAATGCTTGTTTCATCTTGCTACTTTAAATTGGCATCCACCATTTCAAGCTTTTTCATTTTAACTGGTTGTTTGCTCGTTCTGTTTTAACACGTTTTTCCCATTTTTCGGCTTGTTTTCAAACGTTGGGCACGGATATCGCGCAACGCGCGCTCCCATGCTAATCATCTTATATAAAGGTGAATTAATCATGGTAGGACTAAAAGATATCAGCCTTCCCAAAATAGGATCATATATTTGATTTTCCTTAAATAGGACTGAACATTACATTTCTACCCCTAATCAATTAATTAATATATTTAAGGGAAATTGCCCTAAATAAGAGTAAATGATGACTACTATGTTTTTATTCCCGAAGTAGGAGTTGTTACTGGCATGTATGAAAAATACTGCCATGATTGAAAAATATTGTCATTAATTATAATAACTACTGTCATGTTAAATACACAGTACTGCAACTATTTGACAATCATGTCCTCAAGATGACAGTAAATAAAAACATAGTAGTCGTATTTTGGACTTTCAAACCCTATTTACTCCTATTTTGGGAAATCTCCCTATATTTAATTGTCCATATCCCTTCGTATGAGTCTCTATATCTCCCTTCCTTCATCAAAGTCTGTCTCTTTCTCTTCTTGTAACTTTTATGTGTATTTGTGGTTCTTTGATGTGGTCCATGGGTTTTGCGGATGTGCTACCACCAGATCTTGAATCTAATGAGTTGCCTAATACTGAATTGAACACTAATGCTACAAACCGAATCTGACACATGCAGAGGGTGGAGTCCTTTGGAAACTGATTCTCGGTGGCCTATACGGCAGAAATGGGGATCAGATTGTGCAGAGGACACGTACAAGGGATTTTTAGACGAAGAAGGGGAAGAGGTGAACTCACAGGCGTCATGGTATCCAAATCCCTACGACCATGTCTTCAGTCACAATCCTCGTCGTCCTTGGATGCCGTTTTCTTAGGGACACCCGTAACCTAGTCGCTTTTTTTATACCTAAGTTACGTTGTTATGTTATCTGGTTGCCTAATGTGTATTTTTTGTTAAAAACTATGGCTGAACTGATGCATGTGATGAATACAATTTCTATTGTTTTGTTTAACCATTTATGTGTCATTACCTAATCGTCAATTCATTTACCTAGCTTTTTGCTTGATATGTTTCAAATCAGTGTGATGTAGCCCCTACAGGAACTGATTTTGCTGATTACCACTGTGATTCACCTATATGATGCATGATGTGTTTCAAATCAGTGTGATGTAGCCTCTTTTATGTCTAATTGTGTTGATTACCATGGTATATAATGGACCTATATGATGCACGATTTGATTCAAATCAGTGTGATGTAGCACCTTAGATGCTTGATTCGGTTGATTACCATGGTGATTGACCTATATGATGCATGATTTAATTAAATCGGTGTGATTTAGCCTCTTAGATGTCTGATTGTGTTGATTACCATAGCGATTCACCTACATGATGCATGTTTTGATTCAAATCAGTTTGATTTAGCTTCTTAAATGCATGATTGTGTTGATTACCATGGGGATTGACCTATATGATGTATAATTTGGTTCTAATCAGTGTAATGTATCCTCTTAGATGCTTGATTTTGTTGATTACCATAGTGGTTGACCTATATGATGCATGGTTTGATTCACATCAGTGTGATGTGGCCTCTTATATGCCTGATGGTGTTGATTACCATGGTCATTGGCCTATATGATGCATGAGTTGGCTTGAAATGAGTGTGTTGTAGCCTATATGATGCATGAAATAATGATTAATGGGGGTAGTATGCTCTGAACATTGGTCTTTAGGTTATTATCTTGAGGAATAGCTTGTGCCACCCACTTCAAATGAGCATTGATGTGCCATCCACTTCAAACTGAGTGTTAGATCAGAATAGAGATTTTCTGTCTTATATGTTCTGAGGTCTCTATTGTCCCTCATGACTATGACATTCATCTTCCATTGAAGTGATAGACCTTTAGAATTTTCATGTCGATTTTATTGGGACAACTCTTTCCCCAACTCTGTAATCTCATTTGTGAGTTTGAGCAATCTAGTTTGCATTTCTGCAATGCACTCTTCTGGTGGAAGTTTAAAGTCTTCAAACTTCTTCATAGTTATAGTTTGCTTGTTATCTTTGTCTTGTTCATCACCTGTACAAATAAGGATTAGTGTATCTCACACCTCTTTAGCCATTGCACACTTCTTTATCCTTATGAAGTAACCATCATCTATAGCCTTGTGTAAGATGTCTTTGGCGATGTTGTCAAAGTTGTATATATATTTCTTCCTTTCTTCAGGAGTCCATTCAAATATGGGTTTAATGTAGGCATGTCAAAAAAAAAAAAAAAACTTGCCCGTAGAGACCCGCCTCGCCCTGACACATTTGGGGCGGGTCTGGCCCGCCTTACAAATGAAGCGGGTCCGACCCGACCCGCCGGGCAAATGGGGTGCGTCCGCCTCGCAAATTTGGTGGGTCCGTCCCGCCCCCGTGCATACAATGGGGTAGGTACGTGCATAAATATCTGCCCTGACCAGACCCGCTCAATATTTAAATACTTATCTTTTTTTAATTATATTACAAATACACACACATATATATGTATGTATGTATATCTATATACATGTGTGAGTAATAACTTATGAATTTCTCAATCTTTTAATATTTAAATATTTACTTTTTCAGCTAGATGAAAAATTAATTCTTGATTAATGTGCTTTTTGTATTTAGCATTTATATATTCATTTATTCATAAATAAATAGTTAACTATTTAAGTCTATATTATGTTTTCTTAATTTTTGAAACTTTTTATTCTATTGTGACTATGATTTATTATATTTGTTTTTTTTATAACTATTTGGAGACGAAATTTATGTACCATTCAAGTTATAATAACTTCATAAAACTAGAAATGTGTACTAGCTATTAGGTTATTGCGAGGCGGGGCGGGAAGGACCCATGGGGTGGGTCATGGGCCAACACCTAATGACCCGTGCGGGTCACGGGTGGGGCGAGTCTACTTAGTTATGTCACGGGGCGGGTTCGGGTCCAGCACTACCCAACCTGCCTAGTTCAGTGACTATCAGTGGCTGAGTTCCTCCAACTGTGTATGCATGATTTATCGGGTGATTTACCAAAATACGAGAATCCTCAACATGCATTGCCAAAATACGGGAAAAAAAGTAGGGTTTCCCAAAAAAGCGGGAATCGGAATTGGCTTTTCCGACTAGAGTTTTTTTTTAAACTTCCTAATTGTTAATTCCGAATCAAGTTTTCTTTTTCAAAAAAATTAGGTGCCTCTACAGTCGGATATACCAATTCCGACAAGAGTGTTTCTTTTCTTTTTTTAATTTCCTGTGGAAATTGTTAATTCTGATTTTTTTTAAAATAAGGTCAGTTTTTTAAACTTGTAAAACTAATACCGTGATATTTTTTAAAATGAAAAATATGCATATTTTTTTAATAACAAAACATTGATTACATTATTTTATGTTTAATTCATCCGTATTGTGAATTAAATTTATAAAATCAAATACCAACTTCATTTTAATGGATTTTAATGGAGTAAAATGGAATCTAGTTGGTCATGTGTTTTTTGGATTTTAATTTATTGATGATGGGCTCCGATAGATAATTTCTATTAAAAAAATGGTGCTCCACCCCTGTTGGATTTGCCAATTCCGATTGGAGATATTCCAAGGAAAAATGTGAGCCTAGCCTCTAGTCGGAACACCCAATTCCGACTCCTGCATTTTTCTCTGATTTATCTTCATGCATGACTTTAGCTGGTCTTGTGGTTAGCACATCCCACATTTCTTCATGTAGGATAGACAACTATGCTGGTATTCGTATTTTCCGGTCGTCAAACTTTTGTACTAAGAACATCAAGTTCTTGGAAAGTGTATTATCCATGATATAGTAAAATAACATCAAAAGCAACAAACAAGTGGATCTTTGTTCAAAAGGTAACCTAAAAGATTTAAAGAACAAGGAGGCTCTAATACCACTTGTTGGTCCCAGTTAATATCGGAGGAGCAGTCTAGAGTGAGAGTGAATAGATTGTTCTTCGTTTCTCTTTCTTTGTGAGATAGAATTTGTCCGTCTCACAGAAATGACATAAATCTTGCATGAATTTTTAAGAAATTATTTTGGTTAAGAGTATTATGTTACTCCCTCCGTCCCAGAAAAATTGGTCAATTTGTCTATTTTTTTGTCAATGGTCTTTAACTAACAACATAAAGAATTAGACTGATATGATACTATAGATTCTTATATTGGTTCTTCAAAAATATTCTAGAACTGAATCGATATTGGATTAACTATTCTTCAAATGATTCCTAATTTTCTTTTGGAGGACCAAACCGACCTTACCAGTCACCCCTACATTTTTCTTCATTAGGTAATATATAAAAAATCACTTCATATTTTTTTGAAGTTTATTTTGTTCATCAGTATTGATGTAGAATCTCCTTGTTCAATTTTATTTATCGAAAAATGATAAATAAGAATTTTAATAACATTCAAATTTTGCATATCGAGACCGTCCTGGTACCCACCTCCCGATCCGGTACTACTCCAAGGTCGATTGGCCGGTGTACGTTCTTGGGTAAATAATTAGACAACTCTAGTATGAATCTGGGAACGATTCTATGCATACATGTGACGAGTTGAATACAAAAAAAATGTCCACGAAAATCTTTGATGAGCAAAAGAGGCAATCGTAAAGAATCAATTTAGTAAGAATGAGTTAAAAGTCCATAAAAATTCCATGAATTAAGTCCAAAAGAATAACAAAATTTCCAATATGCTTGGATTTTTTTGGTCTTTTAAATGTATATATTGAATACACCTAGATTTAGATTTGTTTAGATTTTTAAAAGTCCATATTGAACATAAACTTTCACAATCTCCCTTTTAAAATTTTGGCACTAACTCCTAATACAATACATCTCCCTCAAGTGTCCATATATTTTTCGGCTACTTTTAGAATTACAATGTAACTGATTCCATCAACAAATAGGTAACGTCTCAAATTTGAGTACCGAACAATTTAAAATTTTCTGTTTTACTCTTGTGATAACTATGATTTTTGTTAAATGAAACTTTTGACTATATTCTCAAAAATATACGTAGTAAACAAAAGAGAAATGTGGATAATTTTTGTTCACTTCATCAAGAGAGTGACCAGAACTTGAATTCAGACGAAGAGTTGCATTCCAGACGGTCACCAGAACTTGACTACATTAGATTCGAGAAAGACCAAGATCTCAAAAATGCATCTGTTTCATTAAGCAATCCCTTCTTCAAGCTAAAACAGATTAAATTTTTCAGTGTAACCCTTAAAACACAAGTTCACCACAATACAGCATTACAATTTTACGAATCAACGAACACTTCTGTATGAAATTGTTACACACAAGGATAAGCATGAGCGTATAAATTTAATCTCACTATTAACTAGGACAAAGGAACCAAAACTGGACTTTGATCATGGATACTCAACTTTAGATGAAAATATATAGTATTAGTTCTTTGTTATAAACGGCATAGAACTATCCTAAGAGAAGTGAATGCCAGCCTGGCTAAACAAAGAAAGTAGGTGGATGAAATCTTCTTGAGACAGTTTGGAAGACCTCTTATCTTCAAAACCACCTTGTTTCAACACTGACATAACTTTCTGCTTAAAAACTGATGATTCTTTACCATCCCCATCATCCATATCCATCTCATTCTCATCATCGTCATCCCCATCATCATCCATGTCCAAGTCACCAAGTGTATCTCCCAAGGCTGATACTGCCAATGATATGTGTGCATCATCTAATGGCAAATCATTCTCAGGTTGTATCTTCAGTGCTTGTAGAGTCTTATAGTTCTTTTCCAGCAAAGTAAGCACAGACTTTTGCTTAAAAATTGCTCCTAGAGTTTTATTCTTCCTAATGAAGCAGATTCTAACCAAACCATCCCATTCCTTGAAATTTATGTGTTGAGAAGGTTTCTTCGGCTCGATTCTTACTACAGAAGAGTCAACCTTTGGTGGAGGTCTGAAGTTGTTTCTTCCTACTTTTAGTAGATGGGACACTCGAGCCAATAGCTGAGTGTTGACAGAAAGGCGGCAATAGAGAGTATCACCAGGCTGAGCAACAAGCCGCATAGCGAATTCCCTTTGAAACATAATCACTGCAGCCCTAAATAGTGGCCTATGAGATAGTAATTTGAAAGTAAGAGGGGATGAGATTTGGTAGGGGATATTTGCCACACATATGTCAAAGTATGGAAGATCACACTTCAGAACATCCCCTTGTATAACCTGACAATGGACCAATACAGTCAACAACAACAACAACAACATCCAAGCCTTAATCCCAAAAGAATTCGGGGACCAATACAGTGCAAGGAAAAAAATCAAATTGCAAATACTAACTCCCAAAAATAAGTAAGGTATCATATTATTGAGAATTGGTATGCAGATCTGAATAATTATCTCATGGTGATGGTCAAGATTCAACTGATAAAATGAGGATGTAGCTTCAAGCAAAATAAGGCAAAGCATATTAGTGTCTAGTGCTTAAACACACAAACATAAATTCATTTCTAAGGATGTGCAAGTGCAATGAATAAAATGACCAAAGCTCATCTCATGTAAGATTATTTATTTAGCCCTTGTTTGGTTGAGAGATTTGGAGGGGGTGAGTGGATAAGTGTTGTGTATTTGGTTGGAGGAAACATGGGGAAGGGAGAAACGAGTAAGAGCTATAGATTATTCCTCCAAGCTCCTCATATATAATCCCACAAAGGTCCTGATTTCAGCTATTTTGAAGAAGTTATTATTTTGGTCTTTCAATATTATTATTATTGTTAATTAAACAAAATTATATCCAATAAAATCATTTACAAGAATTTTGAAAATAATTATCCCTATTCCCACATCCATTTTGATAAAGTTATTTTTAAAAGGCGCGAGGCAGCAAGAGGCATTTTGGGTCATATAACATAAACATTTTCTCTAAAGCATTTTTTAAATTTCCTGTCTTCCCCTTCCCTCATCGCCTTTTATCAAACAAAGGCTTAGGCATTATGTCTCATTGAGTAGAAATAGTTTTCAGTGTTTACTCAGTAAAACAAGCATCACATAAAAGAAAGTGGAGCACTTTAGTGTTTCGTCACACACAAAAAATCATTGTCATCGATATGGAAGCGAAATGAATAAAAACTCCAAGGTTCATCATGTTTGAAATGAGTTAATTCCCCTTTTTAGAGAAAGAAAGATGCAAGGAATGGAGAGAAAAACTGGAAGGAAATATATTTTGGGAGAGGAAAAAGAAAAACTTAAACTCTACATTTATAGTTGACTATGTTCCAACTCATTTAGCTTACGGAGTATTCTTTTATTTCAATTATACAAAAACTATTTCCATCACTTGCAATGGAGCCAAAGATTCATTATTTTTTGGCTTGAGAATATGATGGAATAAAGCAAAATGGCTCACCAAACTGTCTGCTCTTCTTTGTTATGAAGCAGCAGTCAGTCCATGCAATTTTGGACGCGATTTTCATTATGGGTCATCCGGAAACAGTCTCTCTGTGCTTTAGTACAGGGGTAAGATTGCGTACATCCGACCCCCCCCCTTACCCCACCTTAGGTGGGAGCCTTTGCGGCACTGGGGTAAATGATGATTGAATTATACAAAAACTAAGAAAACTACACATATACAAACAACAAACACAGTAATCCCATTTCATTTTCATTTGTTTTCTTATTGATAACAAAACACAATAAAAATAGTTGTCTTTGACATTTTTCCATTTCCCTAATATATTTCATTATTCAAGGATACCCATAGCCATTAAGTTTCATTGGAAAATGCACAAGACTTTCTGAGACCACCTACACAAGTTGACTGAGTTCATAGCGGTATGACTGGGTATGACTACATGTTTAAATGAGTGCTTTCAAGCATTAGGGTGTTTTGCATCTGAAAGGTGAGATGTAAGCCTCGAAGCAATTTATGCAGAACTTTATGTGTTTTAGATAAAAATTACTAGTAATCTAAAATATATCATCAATCATACATAAAAATAATTCATAAATGTGTTTTAGACCACCATAACAAATTTAGATCTTTAAAGGAAAGCTTTTAGATCTATCATATGTAATAAAATCAGAAAAAAAAAATCTTGAAATGAGAAAAGTGTAGAAGAATAGCTGATCCTAGATATTTTGAAATTTTGGAGCAATTTGAATATATATATATATATATATATATATATATATATATAAAGAAATTATTTTACTTCTGTTGTATTGTTCAAATAAAAAGAAAAGAGAAAACAGTGGAGTTGCTTGATAGAAGAGAACAGTAGAATATTTGGAAAATGGAGTTTACTTTATGGATTTTGAAGTGTATACTCCCTAGGCCTTATTATGTTACTAATTGTAAAAAAATCCTGCTTAAAAAATGCCAAGGAGGAAGCGTGTTTCGCGCATAAGCCTCACTATTTATTTAAAACGCTTCAGTAGTTCAGTATGATGAGCGCCTCAAAATGAGCCTTCTTAAATTATATTTATCATTAGCGTTCCCACATCCAAGTATACTTTAGCACACATACATATTAGTAGACCTGTGTCTTACTCTCCTAGCAAAGGCATCAAAATTTCATACTTATTCTACATATATATAATTAAGAAGAGAAGAGTTAAACTCCAACACCTTATCTAAGCCTAATACTGAGGTGCACACTAGTAACTGGGCAGCACCCTATAGAACAAAAACATCCCTATTTCCCCACAGATATGACCAGAAGATATATTACCCTACTCTATTTATTTTTTTCTTTCTAAACTGAACTAATTTCTTCCCGCTTATTAAAATTCAAAATTATTGCCTCAAACCATTTTATCCATAGAATTAGTTGATGCTACAGCTGAAAATTCACGGTAATTGAAGTTGAGTTTCGAACTGAATAAAAATGGTTTCCAAAATTGATAAAGAATTACCTTTAGCTTGTTAGATGCGGTTCCTTGAAATCTCCTTTGCAACTCAAGAACCATGCGAGGATCAAGTTCGATAGCAATGACAGATTTTCCTGCATCTAGAAGCTTTTTAGTCAAATTACCAGTACCCGGACCAATTTCAAGGATGACGTCGGTTGGTTTGATGCCAGACTTCTCAACGATTGTGTCAACCAGAAGTGGATTTTTTAGTATGTGTTGGCCTTTTGACTTGTGAAATGGTATCCCACCTTGGAAGTGGGGGTTTGCACCGCCAGTGGAGCCACGGTGGTTTTGTTTGTGTATCTTTCCTCCAGCCATTGTGAATGCTTAAGGTTTGCTTGCTGGGGTTCCTGACCACGAAATTAGGTTTTAATAATGTGAATTTGAAAGAAAGAATGATACTGCCTTTCCAAGTTCCAACACAAGTAATTTGTGTTAAAATACAAGTTACTAATGAAAATAATAATAAAAATAAAAGTATTGATTAACAAAATACATTTCATTTAAAAATAGACATCCTTCAAGCGAATTTAGATGCAAAATCATCTACCAAACTTTCAATATTAATCTTTGGAGTGTTTCAAACTCTATCATATTTCTCTCCATTAGGCAAATTTCTGGTGTAAAAAATCGCTAAGAATCTTCTAGAGTCTTTATCTTTAGGTCCTTTGACAAAAGTTAAATTTCTTTTAGCACCATTTTCCACAAAATATGTCTATCAACTCTGAATCAAGAGCATCCCAATTTCTCGGATCATACATGTCAAACAAAGCATAATTAATTTTCCTATCAACTAGAATACCAATTCTGATGTCCTGATTATCAGCATTCTCAGCCTTGTCATTATCAACTGATTTTGAAGTCACATCATTATCACAATGACATGGTATTTCAACATCTACATCATTTTGTACACTCTCTTGAGCCTCTACAGCTTCTTTAATAATGAATTTATTAAGAGCTCCTTTCTGAGACAAGGTTAACTTTTCAATTCTTCTTTTCTTTCTAAGCTTGTCGTGTCCGGATGGGTATTTCTTTAGAAGTATAATTACTATCAATAATTGAAAACCACTCCTAATCATGTACATGTTTACAAATTTTAAATTAAATTCAGTTTAGGCTTTGGGTGAAACCATGAAAGACTATAATTATAAACCTAAAGTTATCAAATAACATAGTACATACTTATATCAATTTGAAAATTTCTTAATTGTTAAATAAAATTAGTCAATTATAATAACAAATTTCAAATTAAAATTCAGTTTAAGCTTTGGGTAATTAAGTGAAACTATATTTAATTATACCTGAAGTTACATAACAAGTAATGAAGAAACAACAGACTTAATAAAATAATAACTTCAATAAATACGTAGTAAATAACAACAATTCAACAACCCAAGTAGCAATTAGCAAAAGTAGCAATTAAAAAGAGAAAAAACAGAATATTGCTACTTGCTAACCGAAGGGATGGACGACCCCGGACTCCCTGGAGAGTGGATGGACTGGACGGACGTGAGGGACGTCGGATGGACTTGGAGGCGGGGCACGGTGGCAGATGGCGGCGTGGTTTGGATTCCTTGATAGCTCGGTCGCAAACTCGCAGTGTCGCTAGATGTTCATTCCCGTTCTGGCTTTGTTATTCTACCTTGGAGTTGGACCCGTCGATGGCTTTTTTTGGGCCTTTCAGAAAAATTGAGCCCTGCGCGGGCGGGTTGACTGGGTGTCCCTGCTTTGGGCCGGCCCAGGCTCCCATACTCCATAGTCCATAGTGTAGTACAGACTAAGGAATACGGAGTATAACATTTTAATAGTAACGGAAGCGTTGAGGAAGGGCCAAATTACCAAATTGGTAATAAAAAAAAAAGATAACTGTTGGACAAATTAGTAAAAATAAAAAAATTTGAGACAAATTGGTAAAAAAAAAATGAAGCCCTAATGACAAATTGGTCAATTTTTTTAAACTCAAAGAGTCCTTTTCCTGTTCGGCCAGGCCGGACAGGAGGCTCGTCCGGCCACCTCAATTTGAGGTGGTTCCCGGTCGTATTTTTTGCCCAAATTTTTTGTGTATGTTTCTCATCAACTCTAGTTCATCCATACCAAATTTGAGCAAAACATTCAATCGGGAAGGTCGTCAAATGATTTTTTCAAATTAACGGGTCCGGAATATACATATAAAACGCAGTGAACTTGCAAAAACCATTTGACGACCTTCCCGATTGAATGTTTTGCTCAAATTTGGTATGGATGAACTAGAATTGATGAGGAACATACAAAAAAATTGGGCAAAAAATACCACCGGGGGCCACCTCAAATTGAGGTGGCCGGACAAGGGAGTGGTCCGGCCTGGCTGGACCTGAATAATTGTGTAAACTCAAATATAATATTGTCAATGTTTATACTCCCTCCATATTTCAAAGATCACTACGTTTGGCTATGACATAAGATTTAAGGTAGAATAGTAAGGGTAATGAATAGAATAAAAAAAGTATGAGAGAAGGTGAAAAAGTAGGAAAGAGGAGAGATAAAAAGTAGAAAAAGTAAGGGTAATTGAGTATTTTTAAAGAAAAAACTTGCCAAAAAAGGCAAAAAGGGAAAGTGTAGGGAACTTTTAAATACATCCCAAAGATGAAAGTGTAGGAAACTTTTAAATATGGAGGGAGTATATATATCCGCTTCAATACAACAACAACAACATCCAAGCCTTAGTCCCAAACGATGTTGGGGTCGGCTAACATGAATCGATACATGATATCACCAAAGGAAAAGAAAGAAATAAAGATAAAAAAGATAAGCTATTATAAAAAAAAGATAATATAAAAGAGATGAATATACATATAAAAGATAAAATAAAAAGGATAAAGTAATATTTATATATAAGGATAAAAATATAAAAGAAAAAGAAAAGAAGAAGAAGAAGAAAAGAGGGGGAAAGATGATACAAGATTACTCCTCCACACGAATACCCGCCCTCCATTTTGCTCTCTCCAAAGCTATACCCTCATCCAATCCAAGAAGAAGCATATCACTTCTGACTCCCCTAACTCACGTCTGTTTGGGCCTTCCTCTCCCTCTCTTCTCTACCTCTTCTCCACACATCTCAACTCGTCTGACAGGTACATCACTCGGTCTTCTATGCACATGACCAAACCAACGTAGGCGCGACTCCCGCATCTTATCTTCAATAGGTGCTACTCCCACCCTTTGTCTGATTGTCTCATTCCTCACGCAGTTCTTTCTAGTTTGCCCACACATCCAATGCAGCATGCGCATCTCTGCCACACTCATCTTTTGAATGTGACATTGTTTCACCGCCCAACACTCCGTGCCATACAGTAATGCAGGCCTAATTGCTGTCCTATAAAATTTACCCTTCAATCTAGTCGGCATACCTCGATCACATAGAAATCCCGACGCACTCTTCCACTTCATCCACCCTGTTCTGATTCTATGGGATACATCTACATCTAACTCACCGTCCTTTTGAATTATGGAGCCCAAGTAACGGAACATATCGCTGACCGGTATCTCCTTACCATCTAAAGTAATTCCGCTATTACCACTGCTTCTACCTCCACCAAACTTGCACTCCATGTACTCTGTCTTGCTCCTACTTAGTCTAAAACCCTTGTTCTCCAATGTTTGTCGCCATACTTCCAACTTTGCTTTAACCCCTGATTGCGTCTCATCAATCAATACAATATCGTCGGCAAACATCATGCACCACGGCATATCATCTTGAATTAACTTCGTAAGTTCATCCATGACTATGGCAAATAGAAAAGGGCTCAGAGCCGATCCTTGGTGCACTCCGATAGTAATAGGGAACTCCGCAGTCCTCCCTACACTAGTACAGACACTTGTAGTACAATCCTCATACATATCTATGATGATGCTGATATACTTGCGTGAAATGCCTTTTCTAGTTAAGGCCCACCAAAGAACTTCTCGAGGTACCCTGTCATATGCCTTTTCTAAGTCAATGAACACTAGATGCAAATCCTTGTGAACGTCTCTATACTTCTCCATAAGTTGCTGAAAAAGGTGAATAGCCTCAGTTGTTGAGCGACCAGGCATAAAACCGAATTGATTCTCTGAAATCTTTACCGTTCTTCGAAGTCTTTGCTCAATCACTCGCTCCCAAAGTTTCATGGTATGACTCATAAGCTTAATCCCTCGATAGTTGGCACATTCTTGTACATCACCTTTATTCTTAAATAAGGGAATAAGAGTACTCTTTCTCCAACTCGTTGGCATCTTGTTGTTTCTCCAAATCTTGTTGAAGAAATTTGTTAACCACTCGATGCCTCTCTCTCCCAAATTTCTCCAAGCCTCGATCGGTATGCCATCTGGACCCACCGCTTTCTTCCGCCCCATCTTCCTCAGAGCCTCTTTAACTTCCGTTGGTTGGATCCTTCTCACAAAATCACGATTTACCATACAATCTAGTATGGTCAAATCACCGATATCTTGCACTTTGTTCCCGTTGAACAATGTATCAAAGTATGACCTCCACCTCTCTTTTATCTCTCTGTCCTCCATTAATATCCTTTGATCGACATCCTTCACACACTTAATTTTTATATATATCCACTTCAATATATATATAAAAAGTAGCGGAAAACTTAACACCATTACTTGGTTTATTTTTGTAAAACAATTAGCTAGTTGGAATTATACTTGTGAACTTTTCAAGTAGGAAGTGACTCATAATGTTTTTACTTGGACAGAAATTTTCTGGTTTGATCTGGTTTGACCTGATTTGATAAATGTGTAGTCTCTGTAATTTTATATCCAAATTTGGTCTGTTCTAGTCTAATGTGATCTAATCTGGATTTGAGACTGAAATTAGTTTAAGTAAAAACATTCTCAACAGGTCACTTTTGATTCAATCGGGCAAGAATACAAGTTCCTTGACCATGCCTTTCAATTTTTTTGGGTAGCTGTGATGAGGTACTTTATAGGGTAAATTTTGAGTAATGTATATAAAAAGAATAAGGATATTTTTGTAAGCTTAAGTTAAAATGCTTCATTTACAATCACTTCATTTTGTTTACTGTTCAAAACATAATTAATTTATACTTAACACTTACATTTATCTTCCAATACTTACTAACACTTCCATTACTAACATCTATCAACATTTCATCCAAACAATGTGCACGGCACATGCGTAACATGAGAGAAATAAACACATAAAAATCATTTAATGTAACATGTCTCGCTTTATTTGAGTAGTCTTATCCCGAACGAGGGCATAAAGGCTTTATTTGTCACACGAGTAGTATTGCATAGTTTTTCTTCAAGAGATTGAAGAATCCGATCATATAATACTTGATTAATACGACAGTACTAGCTAAAGCCAGAGGGTTGATTAAAGGCAAAAAGTATTCCATTATAATTATTATACAACCAAATATGGCAATGTAATTAATGCAACTTCAAGCAACCAGAGATTCATAGCCATCTTCTCTGCCCCTACTCCTTTTAACAAGTATAGCAGCAACAAGAAGCCCTGCAACTCCACACAATGCTAACAAACCCCAAATACCGTACATTGGGTTCACTGCATCATCTGTCTGCAGAATTAATCCATTTTTTGAAGAAGAAAAAAAGGTCAGGCCAGGTATGGGACATGGAAAATAATGGAATACTGATGAAAAATTTCAACGAAAAACATCTTCTTATTTTACCTTGGGAAGTTTAGGTGAAAACATACGTAGTATAGTATACTTTATGAAATATGTCTAATGTATATTTAGATATCTTAGTTTTTGTAGAATAGAGGAGCAGCCCGGTGCAAAAAAAAACATCCTACTGAGCGATGGACTGTCACGCCACAAGGGTGTTACATAGGAAAACCTTTTCAGATTTGTTCATAAAAAACAGACAAAAACAAATAAATTAAGTTGAAACAAATCATTTCATTTTCATTTTCATTTCATTTTCATTTTCATTTACCCCAGTGCCGCAAAGGCTCCCACCTGTAGTGGGGTAAGGGGAGGTCGAATGTACGCAGTCTTACCCCTGTACGAAAGCACAGAGAGACTGTTTCCGGATGATCCATAGTGAAAATCGCGTCCAAAATTGCATGGACTGACTGTTGCTTCATAAAAAAGAAGCACAGACAGTTTAGTGAGTCATTTTTCTTTATTCCATCATATTCCCAAGCCAAAGAATAATGAGTCTTTGGCTCCATTGCAAATGATGGAAATAAGTTGAAACAAATACATGAAATAAAATTTTGAAAGTATGATGTTTTAATATCCACTCACTTCCAAGTATTCTTTTCTTCTAATTGTATCCTCTATATTCTTTCCCTAGACCTTTTACTTTAAAATATGTGGGAAAATCAAAATCTGATTAAAGCTTTTCAATTTATTAAATATACCTAGATTCGTTAGTCTTAATATAACAGAAAATAAGATGATTTCGAATGTAGAAAAGGTTCAAGTTTTGATATATTGAGCTGATATATTGGTACCTGCAAAGGTTCAGCAACCAAAATGTAGAAAAGGCCCATAACGCCGGTGTGGCTCTGGCTACTGCTATAGTTAGATACAATGGTCAGCCTTTCTCCCTTCGCAATCTTTACCGAGCCAGGCTGAGGATAACATGTTGTCATTCCAACAATGAAACCAGATTCATTCCCCGGTTCCGTGCCATTTCCATAAATCGGAACCGATGAACATATTGTCCGTCCATCCTATAATAATTGAAGATACACTTGCTTTAATGAACAGAAACCTGATCAATCGTATACACACTGCCGAAGTTAGGGAAAGCTCGGAAAATAACTTTTTGGAGAGCTTATAGCTTCTTGGGCACTTTTAGGGGTTTGACCAGCGCAGGTGACACAGCTACTTAATGTTGTTTGGTAGACAAGCTACTGGAAGAACTTGTTGGGTCAAAGAAGCTGTTTTGCGAAAAGCTCTATCCCAAACTTTTCTGGTAGACCTCATATCGTTTTCTCATACGAAGGCTAAATTATCTTCTTAAAGATCACTCCTACCATACAAAATAGCTTCTTGATGATGCAATAATGAGATGATAGAAAAACAGCTAATACAATAGGTTATTAGCTAGCGACAATTTATATCAAACAAGGGTAAAAGCAAGACAGCCTTCATCCCATTTGGCATAGTGTTTGTGAAGGAATGCTAGAAGGCAACTATGGAGTACATACTCAACCTGTGAAATCGCTATTTTATCCCCACATGAATGGGTTGTAACTTTATGGACTTAAAGGTAATAATGATGTTTCATGGGGGTACAAGAATTAAGTAACATGCAAATACCTCCCCATATAGAGTTGAGCCAACCCCCCCTGTGTGCTGGTGGGCTACACCATAAATGACATCTCCTCCATTGGGCAAACTTGATCTTGCACTTTGGGTATGAACGCAAAGTTCATCATTGGCCACAGCAGCAGAACAAGAGTCAACATTATACTCAATCTGTATCATTGTAGATCAACAGGGAATCCATCAGTAAGAGTATGTTGGAAAGGGTGTGGAAATAGGAAAGGAAGTGCCAAGGGAAGTTATGTCTCCGTGTTGGTTTTACCTTAGGAGACTGCAAAGGAAAATGAAATATGAATATTTGTTTAATTTGTGATATACTACATATTTATTTAATCTTTATGATAGAAAACCCACAAATAAGTAGATAAGAAATGAGTACCTACAAAAATGAGTTTATTAGCTTATCTTCGATTTTTTCCCCACATTTTCCTTCCCTAATTTTTTCCATGATCCAAACGGACCCTGAATGGGGTTAAAGGAAAAGAAGGTTGTCTAGATTACAGCTCAAATCAAGGCACTAAAACAATCTGGGTTAGCTTTTTTGTTACATTTCTCCAAAAGGTTAACTCCCAACCCAAGGCCCCACACCTCGACCCAACCGAGCAGGTGGGAGGCGTAAATACCGAGGACTCAATCAATCCTTATACTCGGCCATACCAAAGTTTCGATCCTTCGTCATTTCTCCAACTCTCCCACCGGCTGAACAGGTGGGAGGCTTAAATCCCGAAGACTCAATCAATCGCGTACCAAAGTTTCGATCCTTTTTGTTACATGATTGAACACTACTCGATCGATCATTAAAAGATGAATGACATAAGGGGTGTTTGAAACTGATTCTGATTCTGCTTATTTTTTAAAGTAGAAGCAAAATCAGAATCAATTTTAAGAAGATGGTCTCTCCATTTTCTAAAAAATCAGACACCGGAATCACTTTTCCACTTTCGTCCAAACACTCCGATTTGCATCCTGAAGGAGCGCAGTTTTAAAATATCCAAACACCCCTAAATCAAGATAGGGATGGGAGTAGAAATCATATAAAGAAAAAGAGAAACCTTGCAGTGGTGGCCATTGGAGGCTGGAGTCGTATTCTTCCATGAATCTGTGACATCAAAAATATAAATTTTGACGGGCAGAAAGGAGGAATCCCAGTGAAGGTAGGTGACAGTGTACTGGAGATAGAGGCGTCTTCTTCCTCCTGTTCCCTGAGCAGCATTCACCCGACATCTCGTCCCGTCATAGCAGCATCTCAGCCCTCCGACATAGTCCTTTTCCAGAGCCTTCCCGTCCTCGTCCACGCTCACATTGTACAGCGCACACCTGCACTCGGTGCACCCCAGCCGATCCACCGCCCCCCGGGTATCAATCGCGTGCACGTTAAGCAGCCACGCCTCCTCGTACCCCTCCGGAACCTCTTCCGCCTTCCCGACTTCGATTCCGTACGGGTCCGGAACGCGGGTATCCGTTTTCCTTGTTTCGGATCCCAGCCCGAAATACTGGGAAAGGCCGGGGCAGATGCCCGAGTTGCGGACGAGAATGGCGCCGGGTCGAGAATCATCGGCGCCGCCTTTGAGGCGGTAGTACCTCTCCACAACCCAATGGTGGAGATAGGTTTCGTGAAGAGGGATGGAGTTTCCGGCTTCATCAACCACTTCTGCGTGGAATCCTTTCACTGCAATATGACCTTTGGGGAAGCCGACATCGTAATAGAATTTGTTTTCGACTGATCCGGGCTCTAGCTCAAACGCCGGTGACCGGAAAGTGGCAGTTTTCAACTCATTATCGTTGTTACCTGCTTGATGTTGAGACGAAAGTGGAAAGGCAGCTATTGCCAGATGAAGCAGAAGAAGAAGTGAAGTGCGGCGTCTTAACTCAGTTTCCATTAAATTCGCGTCTACTACGTATAAAGCTATCTGATCGTGCTCTGTCAAATTGGCAGATGGATTAGTGAATAAATAGTGGTCCTCCGCTCTTGTAACTTTGCCAATTTTGTTCCTTTTATTATCCTAAAAAACTGTGCCACTTTAATATTAAAGTAATTAATTTGTGGTTCTGCACATTTCTTAACCACACAATTTTTATTTTTCTTATTTCTTACCTATATTACACTTGACAAAGTCCACCAGGACGAAAGTAGTATTAAATTTGACTATAATAAAGTAAAAAATATATGATTGAATTTTGTACATACGAAAAAGAAATTAGTTGAAATCACAAATTTTATACTTATAAAACACAGTTTTTTTCAATAATTTATTTAATTCACTTCTGAATTGAACTTTGTGTCAAGTTTTGTGAATTATACACTTCATGAAAAATATGTTCATCAAACTTACAAAAAAATCACCCGCCCAGGCAACTCAAATAGACAAGTTGTGATGGTGGTTCCCATCAGAACTAACTGGTGTGTTCTTTTGTGTATATATATACAAAATTAATCTTTGCCATTAATGTAAAGAGATAGATGGAAAGGATCAAATTTTAAGTTGACAACGCGGTGAGATTTTGTTAATTATGAAGAACATTTAATGAAAATATTGGGACTAATGACTATCAGAATAGGCAAAAAGTGTATATAGTCAGAGTTTAAAAGTGCAACACAATACAGAATAAAAAGCGCAAAAGCAAAGAGGCTCATATATACTCCTTATTTAGAAATGAATTTGCTTATGAAACACTACTCATTTCGTCCCATTGGACTTTGCCAACTTTCCATTTTTGTTTGTTAAAAAAATTCATAACAATCCTTTTAAAGTAATAATTTTGCAGTTCTTATTTCTTACGGAGTATTTCTTTGCATAACATTTAATCGTACAATTTTTACTTTTCTCATTTCACATTCAAATCAAACTATCAAAGCAGGCAATTCCATTTCATTTCATTATAAATCTCCATTCCATTGCATTTAGGATTTGAAATAGGAAGAAACGTCATGAGGGACGTTAATAAGTAATGAGTCCCTCCCTCAATTTTCAAAATATCATCACTGTCTTTTTCAATAGTTTCACCCATTTCTTTGTTCATACTACCTCCGTTCTTAAATAAGTGCAACATACAAAATTTTACACTATACACATGTTCTACTTTGACTACATTTTATTCATTGATGTATTAAGATATGTTTTTGAAAAAAATATTACTAATTTTGTCTCATTGTATATTTTCAAAATCTGATTTTTTTTATTTTTTTTACTAATAGAGAGTTATATATATTAATGGTCAAAGTTGTGCCTCGACAAATGTGAAATGTTGACCGTTGCACTTATTTAAGAACGGAGGAAGTATTATGTTAGAGCATTCCCAATGGGATAGTAGATGAGAGTAATGTCTATCCTACGTGGCATAGGAGAGAGATAGAGATAGAATGATTATTTTAATTTAATATGGAGAAAGTGGTGTGTATGAGAAATGAAAAGGAAGAGAGAGATAGGAGTAAATTGTAGAGAATGTCTATGAAAATGTCCATAAATAGACTTTACATGGGAATCGATGAGTAAATATGGATGAAAAGTGGGTTAAAAGTAATATAGAAAAATGAAAAATAAAAATAAATGTGAAGATATGTAGGTCTTACACATAAAATTTGTGAGATAAAAAATGGGACCATGTGTAAGAGTGTGTAAAGAAAGTAGACATCCCCATTGGGTTTCATGTTGGTTTTTCTTGGTGTATACTAGGGTCTAGGGGTGGGTTGGAGAAACCAAAAATCGAATCGAAAAAACTCAAATCGCAACCAAAACAACCGAACCGCAAGAAAACCGAAACCGAACTCAAAAAACCGAACCGAACCGTAGTTGTTTGGTTTCGATTTTGGTTTTCACATCTAAAAACCGAACCGAACTCAAGTCTAGTACTTCCATACAAAATTTCAGCAAAAAATTCAATCGGGAAGGCAGTCAAATGATTTTTGGAAAATAACTGCACCCTTTATATACATATAAAATGCAGTTATCTTCCAAAAATCGATTGGCTGCCTTCCCGATTGATTTTTTTGCTGAAATTTGGTATGAATGTACTAGACTTGATGACGAACATGCTCACAAAATTTCATCTCAAAATTCCACCGGGAAGGCCCTCAAAACGTAGAGGCCGCACGGCGCCTCCGGTAAGGTATACCTTACCGGAAAGATTTCCTTTTGTTGATATATTATATGTATGTTTGTTATCACCTAATTTTGATATTGAACAAATATATATTAATACTCCGTATAAACTATACTTTAAACAACATACCAAAAAATGTGAAACTTTAGAGCATAAATATCTTTGTATAAAAGAAAGTAGAATAAGTTATTTACTAATAAAATTTTAACTTACGAATACACTGTATATAATTCACAAATAAACTTATGTGTTTAATTAGTTTAGAAAATGTTTAAATTGTTATACACATACTCTCTAATTCATTGTTTGGAAGTACATTTGTTTCTTCTTTCTTTTAATTATGTATGTTTTTATTGCATTACTATTAATAATAGTTTGATGTACTTTATTGTTTTGTTTTTGTTTTCTAATTACTACTTCTAATTACTACTTTTCAAATAAAATAATAACATGTTTATATAAAGTATGTTATTTGAAATTTAATCATTTTTTTCTTTGTAAAAAATAACTCATCTAAAAAACTCCGTTTTTTCGCGCCTAGGCTTACACCTTTTCACACATTTATTGACAAACTTTTCAGTTGAATGCCTTCTCAACCGCCTCACGTCTAGGCACACATAGGTACCGCGTTTTGTGGCCGAATGTGGACGAATACTCTATGAGGGTAAACAAACTCTTGTAAAAAAATAACTATTTTATGTATATCACCAGAAAAGATTACCTTAGATAGTCGACGGGAGCCATTGTCCGAACTTGCCTATTTCATGTGCTTCTGGGTGTTTTGATGAAATATTGTAAGCATATTTTTCATGAAGTATAAAATTGTGTCCACAAAAGTTCAACTTAAATTCAATCAGGAAGTAAGTTAAATAAATTATTGAAAGACATTGCATTTTTATATACATTTTGGTGCAGTGTATGTCAATGATTTATTTAACTGACACCCCGGTTGAACAAGTTCATAAACATGCTCATAAAATTTTATCAAAAAATTGCACCTTGAAGCCTCTCAAGTAGATAAGTTTGAACAGTGATTCCCATTAGAACTATCTGAGGTGATCATTACTCTATATATCACTAAAAAGGGAACCATGAATATAATTATGGAATATTATTTTAAAAAAATGAACACATAATTTAGATCGGGAGAGATATTTTGGGATAGGCAATATGGAAAATTCAATTTGTACACATTATTTATGTAATATGTTTTTGTACACATTCGCCCTATTTTATGTATGAACTCGGATAATTTGTCTACAAAATACTCCCTCCGTTTTTAAATAAAAGTTCCTCTTTTCTTTTCGGGTCGTCCTTAAATTAAAGTCCCCTTTCTCTTTATGGCAAACAAAATAGTGTTAAACGGTGCCAACGAATGAGAGTTTTATATAGGAACGGAGTAAATTTTTTCTTTTGAATTTTTGCTATATAAACACAACTTGGGCTGGTACCCAAAAACTGTGTACAACAATTCTAACGGGGTTGATATGAAATCTCCATAGGTACTAATGTACCTAGTAATATCATCTTCAATGCCCTAAGAGCTTACGTCATAGTTGCAGGCAAAATTCTGGACGCAATGGAAGTTTGAAAGGTATTTTTGCGATACTTGCTTAAGGGTTAAGATTGGAGGAGCGCAAAAGTCAAAGGATATCATAGTTTGACTATTGTAGTCATTCATCATTAATACTTCCTCCGTTCTTTTTTAGTTGCAACAGTCAACTTTTGCACATTTGCCAACGCGCACATTTGACCGTATGTATATCTTAATCTCTATTAACAAATAAATATTAAAAATCAGATTTTGAAAACTTGTAATGAGATGAATTGAAAAATATATTTTTTTAAAAATAATTTCCATAAAATAATAGTGTAAAATGTAGTCAAAGTAGATCATGTGAACAGTGCAAAAAGTCAACCCGTTGCGATTAAAAAGAGACAGAGGATAGTATATGAGATATTACCCGAAATAGGACTAAAAAGGTTTGAAAATTCCAAAATAGGACTGCCATGTTTTTATTCCCAAAATAGGACTAATTACTGTCATGTTTTGGCAGTACCAGACTTCAAACATAGCATTATTTTCCAAACTTGACAGTAATTACTCCTATTTTGAGAATAAAAAACATGTCAGTCCTATTTTGGAATTATCAAACTGTTTTAGTCCTATTTCGGGAACTTTCCCTATATATACAGCGCAAACAAGTTCATCTGATCATCTCTTCTCCATCGCCTGCCAATTTTCCCTTTTCTTTATTATCCTCTTTTTTGTGATTCCGATTTTCAAAAGTCAAAGGATATCATAGTTTGACTATAGTAGTCATTCATCATTAATATGGGGTGTTTGGAACTGATTCTGCTTCTGCTTCTTTTCTAAAGCAGAAGCAGAATCAGTTTTCAGAAGCTGGTACCCCCAGCTTCTAAAAAAATTGATTCTGGAAGTAAATTAGAGCATCAGAAGTGCTTCTGTAATTTCACCCAAACACTCTAGCTTCTCCTTGAAGGAGCAGAATCAGTTTTGAGAATCAGATCCAAACACCTGCCAATTTTCCTTTTTCTCTATTATCCTCTTTTTTTGTGATTCTGATTTTATGGCACTAACACGCCGTTTGGAACCACTGTTTTTTTGATTATCAGGCTTATCAGCAACTTTTTCACCAAACAAGTAACTTTTGCTTTCGCGTGCTGGATTATATAATAAACAGAAAAAGTAAGGTCAGAGTTACTTTTCTGGCTATATTGGCTGAAGTTACTGTAGATGACCATTTTAGCTATTTTATATTTTTACATATAATTTTTTCTTTATTTTATTAATAAAATATATTTTTAAAATAGTTTTTTCTTAAATTAGCATAATCAACTAATGCAACCACTTCAACTAGAACTTCATAAATTTCAGCAGAAACTGCCAAATCAGCCGATTTCCGTGCTACCAAACGGGCTCTAATTTTGCACTCTCAAAAATCATCTTAACTGCTGAGAAAAAGTAACTTGAGCCGTTTGAAGAACCTTATTGGTAATCAATGTAAATGATTGTAATTTTCATTATTAATTTAACTTAAAAGGAAAAATTACATCCATATGTATATAAGCTACTTGTTTTTATTACAAGATATTACCCGAAATTGGATTAAAAAAGTTTGAAAATTCTAAAATAGAATTGCCATGTTTTTATTCCCAAAATAGGACTAATTACTGTCATGTTTTGGCAGTACCAGATTTCAGACATGACAGTATTTTCCAAACTTGGCAGTAATAACTCCTATTTTGGGAATAAAAAACATGGCAGTCCTATTTTGGAATTTTCAAACTGTTTTAGTCCTATTTCGAGAACTTTCCTTTTTATTACGCATGTTGCGTGATTGAGAGCCCGTTTGGTGACCCCTTTTTCGGCTTATCAGGCTTATCAACCAGCTTTTTCTCCAAACATGTAACTTCTGATTTTGTAATAAGCAGAAAAAGTAAGTTGTAGTTGCTTTTCTGGGTGTATTGACTGAAGTTACTGTAGATGATCATTTTAGCTATTTTTTCATATAATTTTTTATTGAATTTATTAATAACAAATAATTTAAATATAATATTTTTCATGAATCAACAGAATCAGCCAATACAGCTACTTCAGCCATAACTTCATAAATTTCAGCAGAATCGGCCAATTCTGCCAATTCTGCCAATTTTAATGTTACCAAACGGGCTCTAAGTAATTACCAATTGATTTATTATTATGCAAAATATTAGTACATACATATTATATATTACGTACGGAGTATTACTTATGTGCATACGTAAGTCTAATAAGTTTTCTCAAAGAAAAAGAGAAATGGGAAAACAAAGGAAGGATGTCAAAGATAATAATTGTGTGCAACAATAACAAATTATAATCAAATTCTTGTTGTTGATGCAACACAGAAGCAGCCCAAATTGTTTGGCATGTGAAGGGAGCCCCTATTAAATCAAATCAAAATGTATTTTGTGTTCAATTTAAGTATGTAGAAAACAAAAAAAAATAACTTTATCAGGATTTGTTTCAAGACAAAAATGAATACATTTCTAGCCTTTACATTTTATCAGAACTATCAACATTATAGGCAAAAATATCATTATATTGTGTGTTCTCAATCTTTATGCTGAATCCGAAATTTATGCATATGGATTATGATAGAGTATATGGGTTTGGATCTACGGCCACACATTCTTGGATATACAACGGCCCAAACTCATCACATTACTGGGTCCCTTGAAGAAGTCCAGTCCAGAATGAAGAAATACACTTTATGTCCGTACAACCGTACATGTCACCTCGGCCCCATCACCTCGTTGATGTCCACACGCTCCCAGACAATCATTCAGAGGCAAGGACAACATCAGACCCGGGATGCACCCCTACACCTCGGCCATTGTCACCTTGGCCATTGGCGTGGACAATCATGTCCCTATTTATGAGGCCGATGTTGCCAAAATCAAGGAGTCCGGTTCCATTGCCTTCCAGAAATCCAAAGCTTACACTGGTGCCATCCACACCATGGCCATGAGGTTTCTCCCGAGGCTCGTCGGAGAATTTCTAGCCACCTGCCCGGACGCCTACCTGGACGGGGTCAAATTGCTTCAGGCCACCCCCACCGGACGGCGTTTCCTTGATGATCTTGCCGATGATACCTATCGCAAGGCGCAAAGGTCGATTAGAGAATGACACACGTCAAGTTCTGCTATGCCACATGACTCTCGCCCATAGGATAATCGACACATAAGGCTTTTTTACTCTTTGTTCAAACAACAATTCAATATCTAGAAGACAGACATAAAATAATTGTCTTCATATCTATTTGGTACAATCTGCATTAATTGGTTTGTTATACTCCTTTCGTTGCTAAAAAGAGATTTAGAGGCCTTTTGGCAACACTGTTTTTTGGCTTATCAGCCAACTTTTTTACCAAATACCCAACTTTTGGTTTCGCGCTGAATTGTGTAATAAGCAGAAAAAGTAAGGTTGGAGTTACTTTTCTGGTTGTATTGGCTGAAGTTGATGTAGATGACCATTTTAGTTTTTTTACATATGATTTTTTCTTTATTTTATTAATAAAACATATTTTAAAAATAATTTTTTCTTACCCTAGTTTCTAAGTACGGAGTGCGATAGTTCTAGGGCGTATCGTTGCGCCGCTAGCTTTTGGTCCGGCCTCGGCAATTCCGTCGAGGTGCGGTTTTCGGCTTTGGTCTGACTAGTCCCCTTTCCACGCAATCTCTCAGAAAGTGATGACGTATATGAATGTGTTTTGCCCGAGAATGCATGACCGGATCCTTTGATATGCTGATTGCACTTGTATTATCACATAGGATGGGCGTGCACTTTAAGTCAACCCCGTAATCGCTTACTTGTTGCATGATCCATAATGATTGAGAGAAACAAGATGCGGCTGCTAAATACTCAGCTTCGGCCGTTGAAAGAGCAACTGAATTTTGTTTCTTAGAGCTCCACGAAACTAGGCAAGGACCTAAGAAGTGAGCCGTTCCAGATGTGCTTTTTCTATTTAGCAAATCACCTGCAAAATCAGAGTATGAATATGCAATGAGGTTAAAATCATCATTACGAGGATACCATAAACATAGATTAGTAGTTCCTTTGAGGTATTTGAGAATCCTCTTCACAACTTTGAGATGAGACTCCTTGGGATTAGTCTGGAACCGTGCACATAGACCTACGCCGAAAACTATGTCGGGTCTACTGGCAGTTAGGTATAGTAGAGACTCAATCATTCCTTGATACATCTTTTGGTCTATGCTCTTTCCCTGTTCATCTGAGTCCAGCCTATCATTTGTCCCCATTGGTGTAGTCATAGTTTTTCCCTCGCTCATCCCATACTTCTTTAGTAGTTCCTTGAGATACTTTTGTTGAGATATTTGAGTTCCTTTGCTTGTTTGCTTGATTTGTAGACCAAGGAAGAAATTTAGTTCCTCCATCATACTCATCTCGAATTCGGAACTCATAAGAGAGGAAAACTCATCACAAAGAGAATCGTTAGTAGCACCAATAATAATATCATCAACATAAACTTGAACAACCAATAGGGCTTGATCTTTTATTTTTAGAAAAAGAGTTTTATCTATTTTTCCTCTTTCAAAATTGTTATCCAAAAGAAATTTAGATAGGCGTTCATACCAAGCATGAGGTGCTTGTTTGAGGCCATAAAGTGCTTTATCTAATTTGAAAACATGATTAGGAAAATCTTGATTTTCAAAGCCCGGTGGTTGTTCTACATATACCTCTTCCTTTAGATATCCATTCAAGAAGGCCGTCTTGACATCCATTTGGTGGAGGGTGAAACCCATATGAGTCGCAAATGCAATGAGCATTCAGATTGCTTCTAATCTTGCCACCGGTGCAAATGTTTCGTTGAAGTCTATCCCTTCTTGTTAGGAATAGCCTTTGACGACAAGCCTAGCTTTGTTCCTTGTGATCTGACCATGTTCATCGAGCTTGCTCTTGAATACCCACTTGAGACCTATCACGGTGTAATACCCAAGATTAATTTAAGAGGATTAATAGTACTACTCATACCAACAAGATGCATCTCCTTTTAAGGGAGCTCATTACCAAGAACTCCAAAGTTAAGCGTGCTTGCACGGGAGTAGTCTTGGGATGGGTGACCCCCTGGGAAGTTTCTCAGGGCGCGCACAAGTGAGGACAAAGTGTGCGGAAAAGGCTAGTGGCGGTTTGTGAGGGCAGTACTAGAGGTCTGAAGTAATTACCTCGAGTCCTGGGGGCCCGGTGTGTTACAGGTGGTATCAGAGCAACCCTGCGACAGTGTGTTCACCCGTTGGATATCGGGCGGGCACTTAGTGGGGGAAGATTATGGGGTTTGATTGAGATTGGTTTAAGGGCGCAATGAGGACGTTGCGATCCTAAGTGGGGGTGATTGTTATACCCAAGATTAATTTAAGAGGATTAATAATACTCGGGCAAAACACATTCATATACGTCATCACTTTCTGAGAGATTGCGTGGAAAGGGGACTAGTCAGACCAAAGCCGAAAACCGCACCTCGACGGAATTGCCGAGGCCGGACCAAAAGCTAGCGGCGCAACGATACGCCCTAGAACTATCGCACTCCGTACTTAGAAACTAGGGTAAGAAAAAATTATTTTTAAAATATGTTTTATTAATAAAATAAAGAAAAAATCATATGTAAAAAAACTAAAATGGTCATCTACATCAACTTCAGCCAATACAACCAGAAAAGTAACTTCAACCTTACTTTTTCTGCTTATTACACAATTCAGCGCGAAACCAAAAGTTGGGTATTTGGTAAAAAAGTTGGCTGATAAGCCAAAAAACAGTGTTGCCAAAAGGTCTCTAAATCTCTTTTTAGCAACGAAAGGAGTATAACAAACCAATTAATGCAGATTGTACCAAATAGATATGAAGACAATTATTTTATGTCTGTCTTCTAGATATTGAATTGTTGTTTGAACAAAGAGTAAAAAAGCCTTATGTGTCGATTATCCTATGGGCGAGAGTCATGTGGCGTAGCAGAACTTGACGTGTGTCATTCTCTAATCGACCTCTGCTTAAGTGTTTTCTGTGCTCCGAGGTGACAATGGCCGAGGTGTAGGGGTGCATCCCGGGTCTGATGTTGTCCTTGCCTCTGAATGATTGTCTGGGAGCGTGTGGACATCAACGAGGTGATGGGGCCGAGGTGACATGTACGGTTGTACGGACATAAAGTGTATTTCTTCATTCTGGACTGGACTTCTTCAAGGGACCCAGTAATGTGATGAGTTTGGGCCGTTGTATATCCAAGAATGTGTGGCCGTAGATCCAAACCCATATACTCTATCATAATCCATATGCATAAATTTCGGATTCAGCATAAAGATTGAGAACACACAATATAATGATATTTTTGCCTATAATGTTGATAGTTCTGATAAAATGTAAAGGCTAGAAATGTATTCATTTTTGTCTTGAAACAAATCCTGATAAAGTTATTTTTTTTTGTTTTCTACATACTTAAATTGAACACAAAATACATTTTGATTTGATTTAATAGGGGCTCCCTTCACATGCCAAACAATTTGGGCTGCTTCTGTGTTGCATCAACAACAAGAATTTGATTATAATTTGTTATTGTTGCACACAATTATTATCTTTGACATCCTTCCTTTGTTTTCCCATTTCTCTTTTTCTTTGAGAAAACTTATTAGACTTACGTATGCACATAAGTAATACTCCGTACGTAATATATAATATGTATGTACTAATATTTTGCATAATAATAAATCAATTGGTAATTACTTAGAGCCCGTTTGGTAACATTAAAATTGGCAGAATTGGCAGAATTGGCCGATTCTGCTGAAATTTATGAAGTTATGGCTGAAGTAGCTGTATTGGCTGATTCTGTTGATTCATGAAAAATATTATATTTAAATTATTTGTTATTAATAAATTCAATAAAAAATTATATGAAAAAATAGCTAAAATGATCATCTACAGTAACTTCAGTCAATACACCCAGAAAAGCAACTACAACTTACTTTTTCTGCTTATTACAAAATCAGAAGTTACATGTTTGGAGAAAAAGCTGGTTGATAAGCCTGATAAGCCGAAAAAGGGGTCACCAAACGGGCTCTCAATCACGCAACATGCGTAATAAAAAGGAAAGTTCTCGAAATAGGACTAAAACAGTTTGAAAATTCCAAAATAGGACTGCCATGTTTTTTATTCCCAAAATAGGAGTTATTACTGCCAAGTTTGGAAAATACTGTCATGTCTGAAATCTGGTACTGCCAAAACATGACAGTAATTAGTCCTATTTTGGGAATAAAAACATGGCAATTCTATTTTAGAATTTTCAAACTTTTTTAATCCAATTTCGGGTAATATCTTGTAATAAAAACAAGTAGCTTATATACATATGGATGTAATTTTTCCTTTTAAGTTAAATTAATAATGAAAATTACAATCATTTACATTGATTACCAATAAGGTTCTTCAAACGGCTCAAGTTACTTTTTCTCAGCAGTTAAGATGATTTTTGAGAGTGCAAAATTAGAGCCCGTTTGGTAGCACGGAAATCGGCTGATTTGGCAGTTTCTGCTGAAATTTATGAAGTTCTAGTTGAAGTGGTTGCATTAGTTGATTATGCTAATTTAAGAAAAAACTATTTTAAAAATATATTTTATTAATAAAATAAAGAAAAAATTATATGTAAAAATATAAAATAGCTAAAATAGTCATCTACAGTAACTTCAGCCAATATAGCCAGAAAAGTAACTCTGACCTTACTTTTTCTGTTTATTATATAATCCAGCACGCGAAAGCAAAAGTTACTTGTTTGGTGAAAAAGTTGCTGATAAGCCTGATAATCCAAAAAACAGTGGTTCCAAACGGCGTGTTAGTGCCATAAAATCAGAATCACAAAAAAAGAGGATAATAGAGAAAAAGGAAAATTGGCAGGTGTTTGGATCTGATTCTCAAAACTGATTCTGCTCCTTCAAGGAGAAGCTAGAGTGTTTGGGTGAAATTACAGAAGCACTTCTGATGCTCTAATTTACTTCCAGAATCAATTTTTTTAGAAGCTGGGGGTACCAGCTTCTGAAAACTGATTCTGCTTCTGCTTTAGAAAAGAAGCAGAAGCAGAATCAGTTCCAAACACCCCATATTAATGATGAATGACTACTATAGTCAAACTATGATATCCTTTGACTTTTGAAAATCGGAATCACAAAAAAGAGGATAATAAAGAAAAGGGAAAATTGGCAGGCGATGGAGAAGAGATGATCAGATGAACTTGTTTGCGCTGTATATATAGGGAAAGTTCCCGAAATAGGACTAAAACAGTTTGATAATTCCAAAATAGGACTGACATGTTTTTTATTCTCAAAATAGGAGTAATTACTGTCAAGTTTGGAAAATAATGCTATGTTTGAAGTCTGGTACTGCCAAAACATGACAGTAATTAGTCCTATTTTGGGAATAAAAACATGGCAGTCCTATTTTGGAATTTTCAAACCTTTTTAGTCCTATTTCGGGTAATATCTCATATACTATCCTCTGTCTCTTTTTAATCGCAACGGGTTGACTTTTTGCACTGTTCACATGATCTACTTTGACTACATTTTACACTATTATTTTATGGAAATTATTTTTAAAAAAATATATTTTTCAATTCATCTCATTACAAGTTTTCAAAATCTGATTTTTAATATTTATTTGTTAATAGAGATTAAGATATACATACGGTCAAATGTGCGCGTTGGCAAATGTGCAAAAGTTGACTGTTGCAACTAAAAAAGAACGGAGGAAGTATTAATGATGAATGACTACAATAGTCAAACTATGATATCCTTTGACTTTTGCGCTCCTCCAATCTTAACCCTTAAGCAAGTATCGCAAAAATACCTTTCAAACTTCCATTGCGTCCAGAATTTTGCCTGCAACTATGACGTAAGCTCTTAGGGCATTGAAGATGATATTACTAGGTACATTAGTACCTATGGAGATTTCATATCAACCCCGTTAGAATTGTTGTACACAGTTTTTGGGTACCAGCCCAAGTTGTGTTTATATAGCAAAAATTCAAAAGAAAAAATTTACTCCGTTCCTATATAAAACTCTCACTCGTTGGCACCGTTTAACACTATTTTGTTTGCCATAAAAAGAAAGGGGACTTTAATTTAAGGACGACCCGAAAAGAAAAGAGGAACTTTTATTTAAAAACGGAGGGAGTATTTTGTAGACAAATTATCCGAGTTCATACATAAAATAGGGCGAATGTGTACAAAAACATATTACATAAATAATGTGTACAAATTGAATTTTCCATATTGCCTATCCCAAAATATCTCTCCCGATCTAAATTATGTGTTCATTTTTTTAAAATAATATTCCATAATTATATTCATGGTTCCCTTTTTAGTGATATATAGAGTAATGATCACCTCAGATAGTTCTAATGGGAATCACTGTTCAAACTTATCTACTTGAGAGGCTTCAAGGTGCAATTTTTTGATAAAATTTTATGAGCATGTTTATGAACTTGTTCAACCGGGGTGTCAGTTAAATAAATCATTGACATACACTGCACCAAAATGTATATAAAAATGCAATGTCTTTCAATAATTTATTTAACTTACTTCCTGATTGAATTTAAGTTGAACTTTTGTGGACACAATTTTATACTTCATGAAAAATATGCTTACAATATTTCATCAAAACACCCAGAAGCACATGAAATAGGCAAGTTCGGACAATGGCTCCCGTCGACTATCTAAGGTAATCTTTTCTGGTGATATACATAAAATAGTTATTTTTTTACAAGAGTTTGTTTACCCTCATAGAGTATTCGTCCACATTCGGCCACAAAACGCGGTACCTATGTGTGCCTAGACGTGAGGCGGTTGAGAAGGCATTCAACTGAAAAGTTTGTCAATAAATGTGTGAAAAGGTGTAAGCCTAGGCGCGAAAAAACGGAGTTTTTTAGATGAGTTATTTTTTACAAAGAAAAAAATGATTAAATTTCAAATAACATACTTTATATAAACATGTTATTATTTTATTTGAAAAGTAGTAATTAGAAGTAGTAATTAGAAAACAAAAACAAAACAATAAAGTACATCAAACTATTATTAATAGTAATGCAATAAAAACATACATAATTAAAAGAAAGAAGAAACAAATGTACTTCCAAACAATGAATTAGAGAGTATGTGTATAACAATTTAAACATTTTCTAAACTAATTAAACACATAAGTTTATTTGTGAATTATATACAGTGTATTCGTAAGTTAAAATTTTATTAGTAAATAACTTATTCTACTTTCTTTTATACAAAGATATTTATGCTCTAAAGTTTCACATTTTTTGGTATGTTGTTTAAAGTATAGTTTATACGGAGTATTAATATATATTTGTTCAATATCAAAATTAGGTGATAACAAACATACATATAATATATCAACAAAAGGAAATCTTTCCGGTAAGGTATACCTTACCGGAGGCGCCGTGCGGCCTCTACGTTTTGAGGGCCTTCCCGGTGGAATTTTGAGATGAAATTTTGTGAGCATGTTCGTCATCAAGTCTAGTACATTCATACCAAATTTCAGCAAAAAAATCAATCGGGAAGGCAGCCAATCGATTTTTGGAAGATAACTGCATTTTATATGTATATAATGGGTGCAGTTATTTTCCAAAAATCATTTGACTGCCTTCCCGATTGAATTTTTTGCTGAAATTTTGTATGGAAGTACTAGACTTGAGTTCGGTTCGGTTTTTAGATGTGAAAACCAAAATCGAAACCAAACAACTACGGTTCGGTTCGGTTTTTTGAGTTCGGTTTCGGTTTTCTTGCGGTTCGGTTGTTTTGGTTGCGATTCGAGTTTTTTCGATTCGATTTTCGGTTTCTCCAACCCACCCCTAGACCCTAGTATACACCAAGAAAAACCAACATGAAACCCAATGGGGATGTCTACTTTCTTTACACACTCTTACACATGGTCCCATTTTTTATCTCACAAATTTTATGTGTAAGACCTACATATCTTCACATTTATTTTTATTTTTCATTTTTCTATATTACTTTTAACCCACTTTTCATCCATATTTACTCATCGATTCCCATGTAAAGTCTATTTATGGACATTTTCATAGACATTCTCTACAATTTACTCCTATCTCTCTCTTCCTTTTCATTTCTCATTCACACCACTTTCTCCATATTAAATTAAAATAATCATTCTATCTCTATCTCTCTCCTATGCCACGTAGGATAGACATTACTCTCATCTACTATCCCATTGGGAATGCTCTAACATAATATGAACGAAGAAATGGGTGAAACTATTGAAAAAGACAGTGATGATATTTTGAAAATTGAGGGAGGGACTCATTACTTATTAACGTCCCTCATGACGTTTCTTCCTATTTCAAATCCTAAATGCAATGGAATGGAGATTTATAATGAAATGAAATGGAATTGCCTGCTTTGATAGTTTGATTTGAATGTGAAATGAGAAAAGTAAAAATTGTACGATTAAATGTTATGCAAAGAAATACTCCGTAAGAAATAAGAACTGCAAAATTATTACTTTAAAAGGATTGTTATGAATTTTTTTAACAAACAAAAATGGAAAGTTGGCAAAGTCCAATGGGACGAAATGAGTAGTGTTTCATAAGCAAATTCATTTCTAAATAAGGAGTATATATGAGCCTCTTTGCTTTTGCGCTTTTTATTCTGTATTGTGTTGCACTTTTAAACTCTGACTATATACACTTTTTGCCTATTCTGATAGTCATTAGTCCCAATATTTTCATTAAATGTTCTTCATAATTAACAAAATCTCACCGCGTTGTCAACTTAAAATTTGATCCTTTCCATCTATCTCTTTACATTAATGGCAAAGATTAATTTTGTATATATATACACAAAAGAACACACCAGTTAGTTCTGATGGGAACCACCATCACAACTTGTCTATTTGAGTTGCCTGGGCGGGTGATTTTTTTGTAAAGTTTGATGAACATATTCTTCATGAAGTGTATAATTCACAAAATTTGACTCAAAATTCAATTCAGAAGTGAATTAAATAAATTATTGAAAAGCACTGTGTTTTATAAGTATAAAATTTGTGATTCCAATTAATTTCTTTTTCGTGTGTACAAAATTAAACCATATAATTTTTAATTTATTATAGTCAAATTTAATACTATCTCCGTCCTGGTGGACTTTGTCAAATGTAAAGTAGGTGAGAAATAAGAAAAGTAAAAATTGTGTGATTGAGAAATATGCAGAATCACAAATTCATTACTTTAATATTAAAGTGACAAAGTTTTGGGAATAATTAAAGGGAGAAAATTGGAAATTTGACTATTTATAAGAGGGGAGGGACCACTATTTATTCACTAATCCATCTGTTGCTCTCACTATTGTGCCGTGATCTGTTGCTCTTACTATGGAAAGATCATACTACGTATATTATTGTCTTGCCAATTATTCCTTGTCTTGTAAGACCATGTGAACTCGTTTGACTTGGGTATCAAGATGGAAGGGTTTTTAAATTATTTCAAGGCGAGAATCACATTAATCCACTCAAGGAAAGAAGGCTCCAACGGATCCACCTCAAGACAGACTATAAAAAGCAAAGGAGAAGAAGAGAAGAATGGTGCTTGACCAGAGAAATATTCAGAGCCATACTCGAGAGAAATACTAAAGTTCAAGGCACCTGAAACTGCTCACACGGAATTCTAGATAGAGTTTCTTATTCCCTTCTTATATTGTAATTGGGTTATTGAGGACTAGCTAAGAGTAGCTTCCTCGGGTTGGGATCAAGTGTGTTGTGAGGGCTTTGTTGTAAAGTCGAGAGACTCTCTACCCGCAAGGTAGAGAAGCGAAACTCTTCCTAGAGAGGATAGAGTTGGGGAGGCTCATGGGTAGATTAGGAGAATCACTCTTGTAATCTTTCAAAGGCTTGTTTAGTGAAGTTGTTTAAAATTCCTCTAAGGGAGGTCGAGGTTTTTTAATCCCCTTTGAGCCAAGGGATTTTTCCTCGTTAAATCCTTGTGCACTTTACTATTTCGAAACTCTCATCTCCCCACACTAGAACTGGGCGAAAAACTGCCACGGTTTCACACACACACAATTCACCCCCCCCCCCCCCCCCCGTGTTACTAACCGTTTCATCAATTGGTATCAGAGCTGGTCTTCACCACATAGAGGCTAATACCTTGGGAAGAGATCCAGCAAAATGAATACGGTTGACCGATTGGAAGAAGGGTACTCGACTCAACGACCACCATTGTTTAATGGCAAATACTATCAGTTCTGGAAGAGTCGGATGAAAAACTTTATCAAAGCCGATAATTATCAGGTATGGAATGTGATAGAAAGTGGCGACAATGTCATCACAAAGCTAAACGGTGAAGGTAATGTTGTTCCTAAACCTAAATATGAATTTACTACTGATGATTATCAAAAACTCGAGGATGCAAGTCTGCCAAACAAATGTGGGATTTGCTCGAGGTTACTCACGAAGGTACCTCACGTGTAAAAAAAACTAAAATTGACATATTTATGCGTAATTACGAGTTATTCGTAATGAAGCCTAAAGAGTCAATTAAGGATATGATTACACGTTTTACTAATATCATCAATGAGCTTTCAGCCCTTGGAAAGGAAATTAGTGTGGAAGATCAAGTGAGAAAAATCTTGAGAAGCTTTCCCTCCGTATGGAAGCCTAAGACCACGGCCATTGAGGAAGCAAAGGACCTATCCACCATGACGCTTGAAGACTTGACCGATTCACTCATGGCCTATGAACTAGGACTTCAAGAAGAACAAGACGCCGAGAATGTAAGGTGTGAGAGAGGAATAGCTCTAAAAGCTCGAGAAGAGGAGGAAGAATCCGAAAGTGAATCGGATGATGAGATGAGCATGTTTGCAAAACAATTCGGGAAGATATACCGACGGTTCAAGAACCACTGGAACAAACAAGGTAAAAAGAACACTCAATCTTTTAATAACCAAGGTTGTTTTGTTTGTGGTTCCTTTGAGGACAGGGCTAAAGACTGTTCACAAAAGAAAAATGACTGGACCTACGATAAGAACAAGTCCAGTTCCAACCTGAAGTTCAGCGAAGACAAAGGATTTAATAGAGATCTCAAGAAGGCAATGATGGCAGCCTGGGGAGACTCATCCGATGATGATGAAGAAGAAGAAGAAGAAGAAGAGAGTGATAAAAACTCCAACCATGCGGGTCTATGTCTTATGGCACACTCTGACGAGGAATCCGACCAAGAGAGCTTCGAGGTAAACTTTGAAAATTTTCTATCTAAGTTTGACTCTCTATCCAAAACCAAAGCTCGGAAAATTTTCAAAAGATTGACTATTGAGCTTAATCAAAACCTTTCTGAAAATGATCATCTTAAATAACAAATCACTGAGCTTGAGTCTAAACTCGAGGAAGCCACGAGAGCCGAGATAAGGCTTGAGACAAAAGTGGGAGACTTAATAGATGAAAGGCTTAAGTACAGTGAAGTGGTTTTAGAACAAGATCAAATCATTTGCTCTCTTAAGCTCGATAGTATGAACAAACAAGTTAATCATGATGAAAAACTTCTCTTAAAAATTCTGAGTGTTGGTACTTTGATTGATCATCTTCATCGTCTTGTAGCCGAGTGTACAGATTTTAAAAATAGACCGGAATACCAATCCTATAGTGCTAAGAACAAAACCAGGTCTAGACCTCATTCTGGAACTGGTCCCCCTCGGCACAATAAACGGGAAAACGAGACGGCAGGTCTCAGATACATTCCTAGGGATACTCAATCTGATAAAAAATCTGGTTTTCGGAACCAATCCTTTAATGGGAATAGAACCAGAGGACAAACCTGTTCTAGGCCGTATCAACAGCAATCTAGAACTGGACCAAACTGGTTCGATAGACGGGTTCAGAGGCACAAAAAAGGTTATGGACAAACGCCAAACCGAACTTTTCATAAAAGAACAAGAGAATTTTATGGTATATGGAAACCTAAATACGTTGATACATATGATAACCGAGTTTGCATGCATTGTGGCAAAATTGGTCATCTTAGGTATCAATGTCACTCTCGACAAAAGACTTTAGAAAGATGTTTTGATTATGTTAAATATTCCTCAATCAATTACAAAATAGAACCCAAGCATGTCTGGGTTCCACACGCTAACCCTTTATCCTGGAACAGCGCCGAGTGATGAGGAACAATCACGGGTTCCTTGACAGTGGTTGTTCTAAGCACATGATGGGAGACAAATCTTTATTCCTCTCACTACGGCCATTTAACGGTGGAAAGGTGACGTTTGGAGACAACGGCAAAGGAGAGATTATAGCCGTGGCAAAGTTGGAAAATCACATAATCATGCAATTGACAATGTCTTTTGAGTCAAGGATTTGAAGTTTAATTTACTAAGTATTTCACAATTTTGCGATCGAGGTAACAGTGTTGTTTTTTATCATAATGTATGTCGCATTGTTAATAACGAATCACAACAAGTTATACTTGAAGGCAAGAGGCTCAAAAATACTTATAAAGTTGATCTTGATTCATTGCCTAATAATAGTATGACTTGTTTGAGCGTTATTGATAATGATCCTCTGCTATGGCATAAAAGGCTTGGACATGCGAGTTTTTCACTAATAAATAAACTCAAAAATAATGATTTAGTCATTGGACTACCTAATATGAAATATTTACTCGGTCATGTTTGCTCTGCTTGTGCCACCGGTAAACAATCTCGATCATCCTTTAAAACGAAGAATTTTGTGAGCACAAGCAAGCCCATAGAACTGATTCACATGGACTTGTGTGGTCCAATGTCAGTCCGTAGCCGAGGAAATAAGGAATATGTTCTAGTTATTGTTGATGACTTTTCAAGATTTACATGGACTATCTTTCTTACTAGTAAGAAAGATACCTTTAACGAGTTTGCTATTTTTGTAAGGAAAATTGAGCACCAAACAGGTCTACAACTAATCAAGATTTGTTCGGATCATGGAATTCAGTTTGACAATTCACTCTTGGATGCATTCTGCATGGAACGAGGGATAGACCACAACTTCTCTGCCCCTAGAACTCCACAACAAAACGGAGTAGTAGAACGGAAGAATAGAACTCTGGAGGACATGACTAGAACAATGCTTATTTCCAGCGCTGTAGCTAGGAGCTTCTGGGCCGAGGCTTTAAACACAGCATGCTACATCATTAATAGAGCTATGATCTTTCCACTCCTAGGAAAAACTCCCTATGAACTACTAAAAGGAAGGAAGCCCAACATAAGTCATCTAAGAACTTTTGGGTGTAAATGTTTCGTCCACAACAATGGGAAAGACAACATTGGCAAATTTGATGCTAGAAGTGATGAGGCAATATTCCTCGGGTACTCCTCACATAGAAAAGCCTACAAAGTATTAAACAAATGCACACAATGTGTAGAAGAGAGTATCCACGCGGTGTTTGATGAAGCACTTGCCTCAAAACCAATCCAAGTTGATGATAAAGAGTTGGGAGTCACACGTAAGCCTAGTCTACCTCAAGGAGAAAGTGGAACTTCTCATGACGATAATCAAACTGGTGAACCGCCTATAACCAATGAGAATGACAAGTCTGGAACCAAAGAAGAACCTGGACAGAGCACTGGCACTGGACCCATAGAACCAGAAGCATCAGTTTTAGACACTCTTTACGAATTAATTGATCAACCTAATGCTCCTAGGGGGTGGAAACTTCATCGATCACATCCTTTGGATAATCTCCTAACCGATCTAAATCAGGGAGTAACAACTAGATCTAAACTTAAAAATTTTTGTGCTTTCTCTGCTTATCTATCACTTATAGAACCGGAGAACCATGAAGTGGCTCTCTCCGACACTGACTGGGTTCTAGCTATGCAGGAAGAACTAAATCAGTTTGAAAGAAATAAGGTGTGGCATCTAGAACCGAGACCCAAGAACAAGACCGTGTGTAACACCCTGGGGCCCCCAGGACTTGAGGTAGTTACTCCAGACCCTTAGTACTGTCCTCACAAACCGCCACTAGCCTTTTCCGCGCACTTTGTCCTCACTCGTGCGCGCCCTGAGAAACTTTGTCTTGGGATGGGTGACCCCCTGGGAAGAAAGGGAACCCTAGCGGGGTAAACCAGTTCTCCTCCTAACTCGTAGATGGTGAACGTCTTCTCCCTGAGCAGAAGGCAAGTAAGATCACGAGCATGGGCTGAACGAAGAAAAGGGAACCCTAGCGGGGTAAACCAGTTCTTCCCCTTACTCGTAGATGACGAACGTCTCCTGCCTAGACAGGAGACAAGTAAGATCACGAGCGTGGGTTGAGCGAAGACAAAAAGACTCCAAAAAAAAACAAAATATGCTAGACAAACATGGAGCAAAGAATGATTTTATTCTTCGGCACTAATGGCCGAATATCACAAATACAAAGTACAATGTAAACAATGAAAAAATTGATACAAGTACAAGACAACGAGCGGAGCATCAGTTCTGGTTAAGCATCCGGAGTAGGAACCTTGAAGGGAATCTGCTTAGCCTTTTCTCTGGCCTCGGCCTCTTCCTGCTCCTTGCGCTCCTTAAGCAGCTCCAGGGCCCCCTTATAAGCATCCACCATCAGTGAGTCAAAGCCAGCGGCCACCGGCTCAAAGGGAGCCCCGAAATGACGCTCGAAGACCGAAAGATTCTCAGCCGCAAGGGCGATCATACCTTTAAGATAAGTATCATCAGCAAGATCGTCGAGGAAACGCTACCCAGTGGGAGTAGACTGCAACAGCTTGATGCCATCCAAATAGAGGTTCGGGCAGGTGGCAAGATACTCCCCGACGAACTTCAGAAGAAGTCTCCTGGCCATGGCCTGCACGACACCAACATAGGCCTTAGACTTCTGGAATTCAATAGAGCCGGACTCCTTGATCTTTGAAACATCGGCCTCATATATAGGGACGTGGTTGTCTATGATCGTGCGACGAACGTCCACCCCAGCATGAGAAACCGCCCACATACGGCTGCGCAGATCCACCAGCTCGGCCTCCGGCTTCCTAAGGAGTTCCTTCTGAGAAGCGTTCTCCTGGACCAGCTTGTCATAGGCCTCTGCTTTTTCTTGGAGGGTCCCAACCTTGCCCCGAGCGTTCTTAAGCAGGGCATCACACTCGGCCCGCACTGTGGCCATCTCCTTCCCTTGCCGCTCAAAGGCCATCCGAGCCCTGTGGAAGTAGAGCCCAGCCTTGTCTAAGGTACTCTAGCCACATTCTAGCAGATCCTCCGGGGCCTCATGAGCGGCGAAGTCTTGGGGAACCTTGAGGTTGAGGCCGCACCAGATAGAGGAAGCAGTCTGGCCGAAGAGCATCATGGACTCCTTACGAGGGCCAACCCCGGAAAATTCAATGAGCCCAAGAGAGGACCTGCTGGCCTCCGGAGGCGAAGAAGGCCGAACGTCAGCAGATCCAGCTGCCTGTACATCCTCATCCCGGAGACGACGAACGTCAGAATTTCTCGGAGGAGAAGGAGGAGGCTTGTTCCTAGAAGTAGGTTTCCGCTTCAGGGGACTCCCGGGCTCGCCATCAGAATCATTGGCCACAATGATGGCCTTGGAAGCAGTACCATCGAGACAAGGCCTCTTCGAAGCACCAGCTCCTGAGGCCTCCTCGGTCCGCGGTCTCGTCACCCGAGATTCGACCTTGGGGACGAGCGGCTTTGTGCCTTTGCCTTCACGGCCTGGAATGACAGGAATATCGGCGGAACGTTCCATAGAGGACGGAGATGGGAAAACTCCTGCAGAAAGTAAACCAAGACGTTCAGAACCATAACAATGGGAAGATGATAGAACAATGCAAGTACCAATGGACGCACCTAATCCGGCCCGGACTATGAAGGGCTCGGCCACCAACAACCGGAGATTCTGGATGCCAAGGCCAGTTATGCGCCTGACATATCCCAGTTCCTCCTCCGTCATGGGCGGTGGGATGGACTTCACCGGATAGGCATTCCACCTATCAGAAAATGGCATGGGGGAGCCTACTCCAGCCAAAAAGAACCTCTCCTCCCAGCCGTCCGGATTCCTGGCATTATTTGAAAACAGGGCCATGGACGGACGAGCGATCAGGGTCAAGTACCCCGTACGCCCGAACGGGGACAACCAGAAAAAATGATGCAGCAGGTCCACAGTGGGAACCACGCTGACACTGTGGCATCTGATGATGAAACCCGCAATGATCCTATAGGCAGCAGGGACGAGCTGCGCGGGTGTTACCCTAAGGCTCCTGAAAAGTTCTAGATGGAAGGAATGCAGGGGAAAGAAGAGGCCGACTATAACGGAGTCTAAATGGACCATCACATGGCCGGGCAGATCTCGCATCAAATTGCGCAGACGACGATCGTCGTAAACCCTTGGAGGGTAGAACCATTGGCTGATAACCCGCCGATCCGCGTTCAACAAACGCTGGCGCTGACGACGAACGCCAAAGAAATTAAGGTGGTGACGGGGGGGCCGAGGTGGCATACTCCGTGCATAGAACTCCAGGTCATCGCCAGAGGAGCACCCATCGTCAAACCGATCCCCGGTGGACGATGAGCTGATCCGGGTCCTTGAATCAATATTTTGGGACTCCAACCTAGACGAAGACATAACGACGTTCGGTACCTACGGGTCTTGGAGCTCGAGGCAGTGCAGAAAAAGACTAGAGAGAGAAAGCAATTGCACAACGTAAGGACTAGAGAAGAAGCAAATGGTTAACTCGCGTGGTTCCGGGTACTTATAGACAGCACCGCAGGACCATACCAATCACAGTTGGACACGTGGCACCTAAATACCGGTATATTCCGCGGTATTAAAGGCGCCTCGATTCCAACACCCCTTAAATCATAACAAGGAAACCGGTAAGCCACTCAGGATCAGTACGACGAGCGTCCTGCGCAAGAGATGGGGCATAGCTCATTTATGGATATTTACTACACACCTGAAAGGCACAAGAGGGAAAAGGATTCGTCAGTACCGAGGATTCCCACATAGCCGCGGATTCCCACTGAGGATTGCTCTGGTAGCAGTAATAAACGGAAGACGCACGTAGCCGTCAAACGTTGTTACCAGCCAGTTACGATCGTAGATCCATACTTTATGTCGTCGGAGGTTGGATAAAACATCAGCGGAGGAACGTCGCCCCGAGACATTAAGGAAGGCACGATGTTCGTCATGAACAGCTACGTTCGTACTCGCATGATTAATGAGCCATGAAGACGAGCGTCCTTTCTAAATGTCGGATCAGGCATCAGCACCAGAACACCATACCAAATATGGGGTTTAGGCAACATGTTCGTACTCTCATACTTTGGAAATACGGCGTCAATCGGGGCAAAGCCTAACGATGAGCGGACGTTGCTCCGGATAAAAACATCGGGCAAGCATGCTCGTCCTTGCGGACTTTGGTTATTTTTCGAAAACCAAAGGAGGAAATTGCACAGAACCCCGGATAACATCTGGCACAAATCATCAGAAAGAAAGAAATGACAAAGCAAAAGAACACGAACGTAGCGACAATCATGGGTAAAAAAAAGGTTGTATATTCTTCAGCTCTAATGGCTGGATATTACAAATTGAAACAAAAGAAACTACCAGCTACATCAAATAAAATTAGGAGAAACCGGTCGGGATCCGCCAGGAACGTCCTCCTCCTCTTCAATCTCGGGCTCAAGGGTCGGAGGCTCCGGAGTCTCCCCCTTGGCCTTAGCTTCTTCTCGACGGGCGTCGCGTTCCAGCTTGCCCAGGGCCCGGATCAGTTTAGCGTCGTCAGTATGTTGGGCCAGATTAAAGCCGGGGCCTTGGAGTTTGACAAAAACAGGCAGGGTGGCTTTCACCCCTTCGTTGAAGTCGATGACGAAGGAGCTATCTCCAACATCATACAGGAATTGCTCCGACAGGCGAGCACTCTCCAGGACCTGGACCCCGAATTTAAGGCGGTCCTTCGGCTTCTGCTTCTCCACTTCGGCCAAAAACACATCGCCAAATGCCCCCCTGCAGTACCTCTGGGCCGCGACAATGAAGGCCAAGGAACTCTCGTACCCAGAGGAGTCGACGAGCCATTCAGGGGCCCCGTCCTTAGGAGCAGGAAGAACCGGGACGAGCTTGAACCCGGCCTTTTCATAAGCAGCAACCTGCTCAGCCGACTCTCGAGCCGCCTTCAGGGCGGCCTGTAGCTCCTTCTCCTTGGCAACTACTTCCTTCTCCTGAAGACGAGCGGCCTCCGCCTTGTTTTTAGCTTGGAGGGCCTCAGCGTCCCTCGCAGCTTCAGCTTGCAGCACGGAGAGCCCAACCTACAAAGTTGAATACGAACGTATGACTTCGGATCTCTGGGAAACCGTAATCAACTACTCAGCATAAGGCAGAATCTTACCTGAAGAGCAGTGGCCAGAGCCGCATTAGAAGCCTCTGTGGACGTTCGGGGAGGCATCTCCACCCCGTCCAGGGAAGCAATCTCCTGCCATACATCGTGAGTCGGGCGTCCTAGGGGAGGAAGGACCGTTTCTTGTTCTTCGAGGGCCGAAGAGCTGGCCCCCCGAGGCCTCTTCGACTTCTTGTCCTTCAGCTTTTCCCCGCCCTGGGAATGGACGGTCTGCAGAGGCGCCACCACCTCGGGGACGCCAGAGTCAACGTTTGGGGCCTGGGACCCCTGCGCCATTACTGTGGCGATCAGGTGCTGTTCTGCCTCCACCGTGCGACGGTCAGCCTGGGAGGCGGAGGAGTCAGAATCGGCCGTTTGGGCAGCCTTGGCCTTAGCAAGGGCAGCATCAGTGGCAGCACCCTTGCCATTCCTGTTCTTCAGAAGCTTGCCGTGATTCATTTGAGCTTGGGTAGGGGGCAAACCTGAAACAAGGAGGACACAAGACGTCAGAATTTAAACAAAGGATAAAACTAAGAACATTCACATAAGAGGACAGGACCGCCCGGTGCCCCGAGACGAGCGTAAGGGGGAATTGGGAGTCCAGAGACACGGGCGGTACCTATTCCTGCTGCGGCAAGTGCTTCGAAGGTGAGGAAATCATCCAAGGGACGAACGCCGCCCGTCGAGATTTTCCTGATATCTTCCTCAAGGTCGTCGGTCAAATCCGGTGACCCTATCTTCGGTGGATAGCCATTCCATCGCAATGGGAGACGAGCATCCTCATACTGAACAAAGAAAAACCGATTCTTCCAATCGTGGATGGAACTTGGTGCCCCACTAAAGAGCCGCCGTTTCGGACGTGCGGCAATACTCAGAAAACCGTCAGAATTTTGGGGGGTGAGGCGGAAAAAGTAATGGAAGATTTCCAAGGTGGCGGTAACCCCCATGTCCTTGCAACGAACGAGGAATGCAGAGATGAACCGATAAGAGTTAGGCATAAACTGTGCAGGGGCCACTTGGAAACAGCAGAAGAACTCCACATAGAATGGGTGGAGGGGAAACCGCAACCCGACTTCAATGGAGTCCAAGTGCACCATGAGCATCCCCGGACGTCTCCGCATCATATGGGATGCGCCTTGGAGGCTGTAGACGAACGGGGGAGGAAAGTATACCTTAAGCTTGTTTAGGGCTACGGCCGAGAAAACCTGCTCATGCCCAAGGACATTTTTGATTGGGCAGATATGGCGGTCCACATCTATTTTTAACCCCAGGTCAAACTCTTCTACATCAGATCCATCCACGGCCTCAGCACCCGAATCATAGCCCGCTGGATGTTCGTTCCCAGGGGCCGTGTTTTGATTCCCTACATCATCCACTTGGTCCACCACCTCTAGGACCATGTTGTCCCCATGGCCTGCAGACGTGGCAGCCTCGTCAGCGTTAAATACGACGGAGTTATTAGGAACACCATCTTCCTGTATGGTGCCCACGGTCGGGGCCGAACCAGAACTAACTGAAACGCTAGCCTTGTTGGAGGAGCGTGGGGAGGAACCGGAGCCAGAGCCTGAACCGGAACCGGAAGAAGAACCCGAGGAGGAGCCCGAAGAGCTAGAGCCAGAATCCGAAGAGATCTCCATGGAGGCCATTGGAAGGATCAGAAATAGATTACAAAGAAAGGAGAAGAAAACCTAAATTACCTTGGGTTAGCAGAAAACGAACTAAGGACCTTGCAGACGAACAGAGCACCAAGCAGCAGGAATTCCAGAGCGAGAAAGCAGAAACCGGGAACCCTAATCCTAAGGGAAACCCCAGTATTTATAAGGGAAGCACCGATTCAGGGGCCAATGAGGAGATGACGCGTAGCGAGGAGCGTACCCAGGTGCACGCGCTGCGCGTGGGATGGAAGCGTAATGATGGCCTTTTTCTCGGAAAATGCACCGTTCTACAGCAGCCGTTACCTCGATTCCTGAACCGCCGCCAACTGGTAAGCACCGTGGCCATGAGCGTCCACCTTCCCAGAACGCAACAAGCACAAAGTCCCACGCCACGAGCGTCTTACCCCTGAGGAGCATTATACTTCTTTATGTCCTGTTCATGCTCAGAACATCAGAAGTGGGGGACTTGTGTTGGGTTAATGGCCCAAACAGGGGCCAGCCCATTTACCCCCTCACTCGGACGAAAGTCCAGACAGGACTCTGGGTGGGCTAAGTTAACAGGGGAATTGGCAGAGACGAACGTCGTAACCAAGACCTTGGCTTACCAGCCCATTCTGACGAACATCCATACAGTTGACAGTGAATCAGGCCTACAGGCCACAAGGATGACGACGAACGTCGTCGGATCAAGCCCATAACCACTGGAGGCAATCCAATCCATATGACAAATCCCCCAAGGGCCAGGGTACGAACGGCCCAATACCCTTTGCGATATCACCAGGAGCAACTCACCTCCCCCAGCTGGACGAACGTCCCCACTAATTAGGCGGGAAACCCAGATCCTGGCGGGAAGCGCATTTAATGCTGAAGATTTGGTGGTTGGAGCAGCAGCCACTCACAGTCCTCCACGTCAGCATAGCCAGCTTCCCATTGGTAGTATAAATAGCAGCATTTATTTCATTGTAAAGGGTTGGCAACTTACTATTCTTAGCACTCTAGTTTATAGCATTCTTACTCGCAGCTCTTCTACTGCCTTGTAAGACGAACGGCCGACGAGCCTTAGCGAAAAGTATTGTATTGGGGAGTTATTAACTGATTAATAATACCTAATCCCTTACTTGTTACTTACTGTTTCTCAATCCATTTAACTTGTTAGTTGGGCTAGGTTATTCATACACACTCCACTCGAGACTCTTGGGCTTACGTGTTGAACCCGAGGGTTGAAGGAATAAACTTCAACAGGAAGAAAGTTCAAAGATGGGGCAGAAAGGAGGGCAAAAGGGAGCAATGAAGAAGAACAAAGGGGGGCGACAGGAGAATTGTTTATAAGGGTCAAATAAACCCATACCCATGTACTATTGTGAAAATATCACTTATCAGATCAGCTAATGTGAAAAAACAATCAACCAAGTCCAACCACCGTAAAGCAACCTGCTATAGTAAGTTTTGACCTTTTTTTTTTTTTTTCATTTTCCCATTTTCTTCTTTTCCTGGTCTAGCTATGAGCCATCCGATTGTTTCTCGTTGCAGCCATTTGTTGGCTTTATTTTTTTCTTCTTATTACTCCAGTCATCCAGTGTACTCCATATTGTTCTATCGTCTTTTTTGTTTGTTCTTCTTTTTCCCCATTTTTCCTTCTCTATTTATTGTCTTTCTCTAAGAATTTTTTTGGCATTTTTCTAATTATGTCAATAAAATATCATCTTTGGCTCATAAATAATCTCATTCTTGAAAAGTAAATATGGAGTATATGATTTAGAGGTCATTTGGTAACACTGTTTTCCGACTTATCAGGTTTATCAGTCAACTTTTTCACCAAATACGTAACTTTTGTTTTCGGGCGCTGAATTGTATAATACGTAGTAATAAGAAAAAGTGAGGTTGAAGTTACTTTTCTGGTTGTATTGGCTGAAGTTACTGTAGATGACCATTTTAGCTGTTTTTACATATAATTTTTTCTTTATTTTATTAATAAAATATATTTCAAAAATAATTTTTTCTTAAATCAGCAGAATCAGCCAATGCAGCCATTTCGGCCAGAACTTCATAAATTTCAGTAGAATCAACTAAATAAGACGATTTTCGGGTTGCCAAACGGGATCTTATTAATAAAGATTCTTTTTTTAATAGAAAAATCACACTTTAAATCTTTCAGTTATTATCCATGTTTTTTTGGAGTTATTATCCATGTTATTTATATAACATTGACATTTTTAATATTGTAACTTTAGAAATAGTAAAAAAAATTATACACTTTCGTACAAATTTTCAAATGTTCCGCACCGACATTTTTTGTATTTAAAGTTATACGTAGATAAAATATTAATTAAAATCATCCAGACAATAAATGTCCAGCATAACCAAAAAAATCAAACGCGGCAAAAAAATTGTACACTTTTTTTGACATCTATTTACTGTTTTTATCATGTATTTTTTGAGAGGCCGTTTGGTAACACTGTTTTTCGGCTTATGAGGCTTATCAGTCAACTTTTTCACCAAACACGTAACATTTATTTTCGCGCACTGAATTGTGTAATAATAAGAAAATGTAAGGTTAGTGTTACTTTTTTTGCCGTATTGGCTGAAGTTACATTAGATGACCATTTTAGCTATTTTGCATATAATTTTTTCATTATTAATAAATTATATTTTAAACATAGCATTTTCTTAAATCAACAGAATCAGCCAATGCAGTCACTTCAGCCAGAACTTCATAAATTTCAGCTGAATCAGCCGAATCAACCGATTTTCGTGTTACCAAACGGGCTTTGATTGTTTTTTGCTTGTTCCCTAACTCGTCTAACAAAAGTTGTCGGCACATACAAAAGATTTTGAAAATGTGTACAAAAAAAATACATTTTTTACTGACTTAAACATTTAAGTCTGTTATGGACATTATTGTCTGTAAGCATGAACTCCTTCGATAGTTTTTGTCTGTGACATAATTTTACAAAAAAACAAAATCTGTAAGAAGATTTATGAAAATCGGTTCTAAATTACACAATTTTCTGGCCATGTTTGAAACTTTTTTCCCAACATTAGACATTTGTTGTCTTTAAAATTGGATTTTCCGACCGACTTTTTCGATTGCCTCACTTTATAGAATTTTGAAAACGTGTACATAAATAATACAACTGGACTTTTGGAGTGACACATGATGCAACAGAAAGAGAGGTAACAAATGTTTTTGATTGAACTAAAAAATCCTGATGATGTGATTTGATCTGTGTAAGTCTTGACCAATATGTTTAAGTCGTGTTCGGGTCTGATCTAGTAAACATTTGGTGAATGTGTATTTTATTATTATCTAAATATAACATGATCTGGTTAAATCTGATCTAATCTGATATTGTATGTTTAAGTCGGGTGTGAACTCGTATGAGACTGGAAATTGCAAATTAAAATAACCTAAGAAGGAAGGAAGAAAAAAGTAAAAAGGAAAAAGAAAAAAAATGCAGAGATTAAAGAAAAAGGAAATGTGGAACGAAGAGAACAATGAAGACAAAAAAAATAGGAGAAAGCAAAGTTGAAAGAGAGAATATGATAACGAAAAACCAATGAGAAAATGAGCTTGAAGCCTTTGGGGTACATGGGAGTAGAGATGACAATTTTGACCGACCCGTTGGATACCCGCACCGAACCGATTTGGTCAAATTGGGGAAAACCGGTTTGACTGGGGAATGGGTACGGGGTGGGGAATACCCGAATTTTTTAAATGGTTAATGGTGCGGTTATGGTTCTATACTAATCCGCCCCGAAACCGCCCCGTTCACTAATGGTGCGAGTACCCGCACCGTTATCTGATCCGTAACACTATTAACGAATCATAACTTTTTATATATAAGAATAATAACTATATATGCTAAATTGTGTATACTAAATAGTATATACGGAGTATCATACATATAATGCTAAAAAGTATACTATGAGTACTCTTTTTGGCCTAAAACTAAATATAGGCCTAAACCTGATTTTGGAATTTGGATTCTGGGATGATTACTATTTTTTTATTATGTTACAAGAAATATTAGGTGCATGTCATACTAATGAATTTAGGCCAGTCTGCTTGATTGCTTAAATATTTACTTTTGTATGTTTTAGGGTGCTTTGAATATATAAATAACAAGTAGGATTAGAAATGGTTTTTTCCCCAAAAAATGGTTATTTGGTATCATTTGGGAAAACGGTTACCCGTGGATAAACCGATTCCCCGTTGGGGCGGGTATGGTTCAAATAAAAATTACCCGAACGGGTAATGGGGCGGTTTTGGGGCAAACATTGATCTAACGGGGCGGTTCGGTTTTATGTGTACCCGTCCCCGATCCGCCCCGTTGCCATCACTACATGGGAGTAAAAAACGGCCCGGAAAAGGTTGAGAAAAAGCAAAAAGGAAGAGAAAATGGAAATCAAAACAGTTACTAATCACGTTGAGGGCGAAGAAAAAGAAAAATAAAGGAAAAGAAAATGTGGATGACTTGTTATAGCACGTTGCTATTAGGTCACTTGACCATATTGATGGTTTTTTGAAAGCACGTATACTTGGGTGATTCTTTTTTAAGTAGAAGGGCTTAGGTGATGGTTTCGTAATAGTAAACGGGCTTATTTGACCCTTTTTCTTACTAAATTTATAAACACGGAAGAATTGTTTCTAAATTTGAAAGGCAACAAACAATCTGAACAAGAAGATATTTTTAGCATACAATCCCCAATAATACCTTAAATTTTCTTCCATCTTTTGATCATCTAAGTTTAAGTTTGAAGGTATCCATTCCAGTTGAACAAGAGGGAATCACACGCAAACCAATGAAAAGTGTTTTATGTGATTGATATTGAATTAATAAATTAAAATAAAGTAAGAATGATTTAGAGTTACACAAATTGTACCAAATATGGTATGAGACAATCTTAGTGAACAGATCGAAAAGGTAAAACAGGATAATGTTAGTGGGATGAAACAAAAAGGTAAAATGAAGGAATTTTAGCAGGATAAATGGAGTATTATTTAAGAATATTGTGTTGTACTAGAAATATAAAGAGTGAATTAGCTATACAGGACAAAAATAATCAAAGAGGTCAAATAGGAATACATCTTTCAAATCCCCTCCCCAGTAGGACTATTAATGTGTGTTTGGACAAATACCCTTGTAGCTTTTGAAATGTCTTAATTAATAATAAAATCATAAAAAATACAAAAACGTAAAAAAATAGTAAAAAACAAAAAAACTATAAAAAATTTATAAAATACTTATAAAATAAAAAACAAAAAAAATTAAAAAACAAAAATTTAAAAATAAATAAAAACAAAAAAAGACACCGCGCCTCTACCACCCTCAACACCACCACCTCCCATCACCGGTTGGAAATTTACCAACATTTTTAGTAATACCATAATAATGGCAGATTCAGTGATAATTCCGGCATTATGAAGAGTAATAATGTCGTTTTCTTGATATTTTTCAGAAAAAATGGCATTATTTACAAAAAAATGGTAGAATTTTCACCAATCGGTGGTGGTGGTGGTGTTGGGAGGTGGTGAGAAAGGCATAGCTATATTTTTTAAATTTTTTATGAGTTTTTATTATTTTTTATTGATTTTAAAAAAATCAATAAAAAATACTTTTCAAAAATTTTATACTTTATTAATTTTTTATATTTTTATGAGATTTTTTATTATTTTTTACTTTTTTTTTATGAATTAAGACATTTCATTATGAATTAATACTCTTAGCCACTTAGGGGTATCTATTTATTTATATATAAGAAAACAAATAGCTCTTCTAAAGACAATTATACCCTTCATTAATCTTATGTGTCATTCTCACCTTAATTCTCTCCTCTCATTCCTTACTGCCACGTGGCTGGGGTATTGAAGCCTACGAATATTTGCGCTTGATGAGAAAATGCCTCTTCTTTTTGCACACACCAATTTATCTCCTCTCAAAGAAAGTCGTCACTCACTTAGCAAGAAAACGTCTTTATTGTTTCCACGTTTATCTTCTCCGCTCCTCTCATCTCAAGCTATTTGAATGATGTTTGATTATTATAATTATGATTCTTCTTCATCTCTAATCGTATGCGAGATTGCCACACCCACTTCAAAATAATACCGTCACTATATATGTGTGTGTGTGTGAAGATGTGATCGACAATAGAGCTTCATACCCGGGTAACAGAGAGACTACTACTAATAATAATTATTGTTATTTTCCCTATTCATCGTTCTCCACTAAACAATCCTACTGCTTCAATAAACTACGATTATCAACTGAGATAATTGAACTCCAGAATTGGTAAAACAAAAATATTGCCTTAGCTTTAAGTTTGATGTTTATGTCTGCTAGGTGTATTGTTCAACCACATTGACGCAGCTTTGCAAGCACAAATCCTTGAGTGCCAAGTAGCAACGGTACTCTCTAATTCTTGGTTTCTGTATTTGTCAATTCTCTGTTTGTGTTGCTTCAGTCCAGCATTTCTCATAGTGTTTGATTAAATGCTTACATATGTGTTCCAAACGAACATTTGTATGTCAATGATATTTCAAACAAGCAAGTTTATTTCTTTCCTTTATTTGGTTTCAACTGATTATTTCCTTCATTTTATGGGAGTCCTTTGTATATGTTCTGAACTCACATGTTATGCGCACCATATATGCTTTGTTGTTTTTCTATGCTTTATGAACTTAGATGGTTTATGATTGTGATGATTCATAATCCTAACTGGGTTCTTTGCATGTATATACCTCACTTTAACAAGTGTTTTTAATTTTAAATACTAACTAACTTCTTTGGGCGATTCTTTATTCAAAACTTAAACATAACCATAGTAGTTACATACAACGATGAAGACCCCGCGATCTGCGTTCCGAACGATCCATACCCAATCGCGGTACGAAAGCGTTCCAAACGCTACAGGGATGGCCGTCAGATACGGTTCCCAGGTCGTTCCCAATCGCTTAAGAATTCGTTCGCAACCGCTCTCCATGTCATTCGCAACTGGTCTCCAGGTCGTTCGCAAACGCTATCAACAATCACCGTTTCCTTTCTGCGTACACATATGAAGACCCCAAGCGTTTGATTTTAAATGTTCCTGAAGACTCAAACAAACATCTTCGTTTTCTGCTCTAGGTCAGGGTCGAACCAGGTCACCAGAGTACCAGACTTTTTGTATTCCTACGCCACTTTCTCTTCCCAGTGTCGCCTATTTAATGGAGTGAAATTCCTTTTTTCTGTTATTAAACTTTTAATTAATGTTTATGTGTTTTCAGTTAGGTCTAGAGTTTCTATGTGGCACAATTTTAATGTTGTTTATTTGTTTAATGCTATGAAATCATGTTATGAAATCTGTTTTTATTTAATTTTATGAAATCTTTAATTCGGTTTTATTATACGTAGTAGTACCAAAACATACGGTACACCGTACCGAACGCGTACTGGAATGAACCTACCCCCTCCGAACCGAATACGCCAGATCTAGCGAACCGCGTTCCCGTTCCCCGTGCCCATTTCATATCGTTCCGTGAACCATGTGACTATACATAACCAATTTGTCATGAACATATTTGTTTAGTTGCTGCCTAATTTGTTGTTTTCAATTCCCTGAATATTAAATTTAAAATTACTTATTCTAAATTTCATTAATTCGGTGCATATAACGTGTGTTTCCATTAACATTTTGAACTACTCCTGAGAACAGTTCAAAAATTGTGATATGTTTGTGTATTCTAAATTCCTTAATATGTATTTGTTTCAAACAACATTCCACATAGCAAATTAAAAGAACTTATGTGATGTAAAGCAAAGCTGTGTGTTACATATCTGATGTAAACATTTCAAACAGACTTTAAACATAAGAGTAACTTGGTCTCAAACAGATTGGTTCCAAACAACATTCAATATAGCAACTTCAATGAATCTAAATGAAGATAAAGTGTGCAAAAGGAATAATAACTTTTGCCATCTGGACCTTCATGTCATCTATTTTTCTCTTTCCTTTCTTTTATATCTTTTCTGCAACCATAGTGTCAGTAAGCAGTTAGGAATTAGCTTTGTGGGTTTATTTTAATTTTATTCATGCAGTGCTATATTTAGCTATTATATAACTTGAGATGATAATTCTATTGATAATTTCTATTTCTTCAAACAGTGTAGCAGAGTTGTGTTTTCCGCACACCAAAATTCCTATAAACTATTGTTTCTCATTGGTGACTTATATTCTAACCTTATTATTAACAATCTGAATGGATGCAAATAAGGCAGAGGTTATAATGATGTCATTTTCTACTTATAAGATGCAAATAACGAAGGCAAATAAAGTATCAAACCAGTTTGAGTAATAAAAAATTTGACTCACAAATATATCGTAAACTTATTAAGAGTGTGTTGTGGTGTTACTCACGATTTTATTCTACACTTATTAAGAATGTACTGTGGAGTTTTACTCATGACTTTATTCTAAACTAATTAAGAGTGTATTGTGGTGTTTTACTCATGACCTCACCCCACTGAAGGTGTGGGAGCCTTTGCGGCATTGGGGTAATGATGGTGTTTTACTCGTGACTTTATTCTAAACTTATCAATGTTTAGAAATGAAGAAAGAGTGTGTTCTGGAACAAACTATTAAAAGAGTAGCTTATAGTAGTCATTCTCATACTTTATTTGTTTCATTTGCTTCAATTCCTTTATTTGCACCCATCATATTCTTCTTTAAGATCATGATCAACATTCTTAAATTGTTTTGCTTGGAGTAGCTTATAGTACTCATTCTCATACTTCATTTCTTTTGTTTGCCTTCTTTGTTCCCCATATTTTCTGCCTAGGTGTAGTTTATAGCAAAAAGTGGAAGATACCTACCAAAGTACAGACCTTAATTTGTATTGCTAAAAGTAGTTTATAGCAGTGATTCTCATACTTCTTTTTGGGCCCTCCCTGTTCCCTATGTTCACATTATGTGTAATAAATGAATTTATTTAGCTAAAGTGCAGTAGCAATACACCTACTTTATGTTTCTATGACTTGCTTTTTCCCCTTGCTTATGACTCTCATAAGAGCTAGGATAACCACAATTATATTGATGACCTGAAAGTAATAAAATGCCTTTAAAGCTATAGACTTAAAACTAAACTATCCAATCTGTATTGATATTAGCAAATATGAAATTCTTAGTTTCCCCAAAATGAAACTCCCTGCTATAGTAAGTTTTAAAAACTCATTAGGAATGGACCAAAGCTTCAATATGAATGACAACAAAGACTCAGCTGGCTCTTTCTCTGCTATTCACTTAATCAAAACTTAAAATTCAGCTGCCATAACTTTAATCAAAACTTCAAATTTAGAACATTGTTTATGCAAGAGAAGAAAGATGCAGATTTTTCTTCAGACATTCTGGCAGTTAGAATAGATGTAAAAGTGTATTTCTAAACAAACAAAAACAAAACTCTATCTGCCATGTTGGAATGGAGGGTATAATTTTTAGACAAGCAGAGCCAGAATCTCTGTCTTTTTCTTCTCTGAAAATAACACGCCTCTCTCACTTTCCTGGGAGTGATAATGTTTGTCTTACAAATTCTAAATCGGAACAATAGGATATTAAGCTCCTTTAATAATACGTAGTACTACATTTTGCAAAGTGCTGTTTGATTACGAGAAAATTTAAACAAGTTAGAGGGATGTACTTTTATGGAAATAATTCATAACCTAGCATGTGTGTTAGTTCGTTTTGTGTTTAGGTATTTTGCATTTTATTTTTAAAACTCTTAAAGTTCTGTAAAAGAAATGTAGTATATCTCACTTCAATATAACTCTTTAAAAACTCATTAGGAATGGACCAAAGCTTCAATAAGAATGGAAACAAAGACTCAGCTGGCTCTTTCTCTGCTATTCGCTTAAATAAAAACTTAAAATTCAGCTGCCATAACTTTAATCAAAACTTCAAATTTAGAACATTGTTTATGCAAGAGAAGAGAGATGCAGATTTTTCTTCAGACATTCTAGCAGTTAGAATAGATGTAAAACTGTATTTCTAAACAAACATAAACCAAACTCTATCTGCCATGTTGGAATGGAGGGTATAATTTTTTAGACAAGCAGAGCCAGAATCTCTATCTTTTTCTTCTCTGAAAATAACACGCCTCTCTCACTTTCCTGGGAATGTTTGTCTTACAAATTCTAAATCGGAACAATAGGATATTAGGCTCCTTTAATAATACGTAGTACTACATTTTGCAAAGTGCTGTTTGATTACGAGAAAATTTAAACAAGTTAGAGGGATGTACTTTTATGGAAATAATTCATAACCTAGCATGTGTGTTAGTTCGTTTTGTGTTTAGGTATTTTGCATTTTATTTTTAAAACTCTTAAAGTTCTGTAAAAGAAATGTAGTATGTCTCACTTCAATATAATTGTGTTGTGATTTTTAGACCCTTCAATCCCCCCCAGATTGTTGATCTCAATCTTATTATACCTAATCTACTTTTATTTCCATTTACTGTAGGATTTTATTGAAATGTTGGAATCATTCTATGTTAATATGAAATTTATTCTATCTTAATATGGATGCCATAATCTCTTTTTAAGTCTAATGCTCCTATTAATGCTTAACCTATTTGAGGTATCCATTGGAAATCAAGTACTATCATTAAAAAATGTTGAGTTTATACATTGGGACTTAAAAGATATTTCAATGAAAGTTTCTCAAAGTTAAACTTGCTGATAATTGAGCGAAAGCATATTGTTAAGACCTGGGGTTACATCCTAAAAGGTCAACCTGATAGGAGGAGTAGCCCATTTATTAATATAGCACTTCGTTCATCCAAATGTTTCCGGTGTGGGACATTTAACATCCCTCCTCACGACCAGACACTTCGTCTGGATCATGCCATCATTCATTTTTTTTCATCGGTCCGTTTTTTTCATTCGGCTGTTTTTTACTCCCTCCATCCCGCTATGATTGTCCTATTTTACCATTTTGGTCCGTCCCACTAAGATTGTCACATACCTTATTTGGTAAAGTTTGTATGGTTCTAAATCATTCCTACTTTATTCTTACTTTATCAATTCAATATCAACCCCATAAACCCACTTTTATTAATAACCGTGCCACCTTCTCCTGTCCCAAACTTAGCGGGACAGAGGTAGTATCATTTTTCATAAGGAGTCCACACCATGGATCGATTTGGCTCTGATACCATGTTAAGACCTGAGGTTCCATACTAAAATGTCAACCTGATAGGAGGAGTAGCTCATGTATTAATATAACACTTCGTTCATCCAATTTTTTCTGGTGTGGGACATTTAACACATATTTGCTCTCATATGTAGCGTTTTTAGGTATTATTAGAAGATAAGCTTTCTAACAATTGAGCGGGAGAACTTTCTCTCATATATGTAGTTCGTTAGAGTAGATAAGCCAATTAACAATTAAGCGATAAAATTATCTCTCTTATACGTAGTGCTTTTAGTTATAAGATAATCCGGCTAATAATTGAGCAAAATAATTTTCTCTCATATGTAGTAGTTTTGATATAAAATAAGCCGGCTAACAATTGAGTAGGATAATTTTTCTCTCTTATACGTCAATATATCGATCACTTATTGTACTCACGTTTTTAGAATAGTATTAAATTTTAAAATTAATTTAATCATGAAAATTAATAGGTAGCAAATTCTAATGAGTGGTTTCAATTAATTTCCCCTAATATACTCTTCATTGAATATTTATTGGATGACATATACTTTATGATATTAGCTTATTGTACTCTTATTTTTCAAAAATGTAGAATTCTAAAAAGTTATTTTTTATTTTAATATATTATTAGGCCATAAGTAAAAATGTATGAACCAACTTCTACTACCCGTGCGTATGCACGGGTACTATACTAGTTTAGGATAGAAATCAATGTTTAGTTTCTGAACGAAATTAAAACGTAGTAGTCTTATTTGTGCTTTTAGATAAACTTTAGTTAGGGTAGTTTATGAAATATACTATGTAAATACATATACCTCTTAAAAGTATTAAAAAACTATTGGACAATATAAGTTTAGAAGGTTTTAGGTCCCGAACTATCCAAAGTCAATATTTACTACTTAGAGTAGTCTTCTTGTCCAGCCGGCCTGACGGGAACCGCCGTCCGGCCGAGGGCATTTCGGGCACTTCCCGATGGAAGTTTTTGATGAAATTTTTTGAGCATGTTCTTCATGAAGTCTAGTTTATCCATACCAAATTTCAGCTCAAAATTCGATCGGGAAGGCATTCAAATAATTTTGTGAAGTTAACTGGGCAGTTTATACAAAATTTCAGAACATAAACTGCCCAGTTAACTTCACAAAATTATTTGAATGCCTTCCCGATCGAATTGTGAGCTGAAATTTGGTATGGATAAACTAGACTTCATGAAGAACATGCTCAAAAATTTTCATCAAAAAATTCCATCGGGAAGTGCCCGAAATGCCCTCGGCCGGACGGCGGTTCCCGTCAGGCCGGCTGGACATGAAAAGTCCTCTTACTACTTATACTGTTTTACCTAGAGTCATTGCAAATCCATGAAATCTACAGAACTCTAGACTTTTAAAACCCTATATAATCATTACCATAGGCATACACATTTACGGTGTGGGAATGATATTTTATTATGGTAACCTGTATTTCTCACGAAACATCACTTCTTCTCATTCAGTTGTGGAGTGAATCATTAAGCCTTTCTTCCCATTCCCACAACTCCACCAGTTGCCCCTTGGTCACATTCTTTAAGCCAAGTCTCTTCCATTCTCTGCATTCAAATTCTGCCCAGTCCAAAGTAGATAGTAAATGGAATTAGGGTCAGAGAACAATGATATTAAATGGGAAGGTTTGGGGGAGACGCTGCCCTCCAATTCTCATCACCCCTCTTTTCTACCTCAAGTCCACATATCTTTGGGTATCCCTTAATCATCTCGTTTTTTTCCGAGTCTAATAAAATCAGGACCGTCTAATAAATTTGGGGGTTCCGATTCCAAATGTAAAATCGAGGCCCCACATCAATATAAAACACTAAAAAAATTCTCAATCTAAACACTTATATTTAAATTTATTGAATACTCATTAAATGATGTACTCCCTCCATCCCGGAAGAAGGTTCCCGTTGACGGTTTACGATGCTTGACTGACGATAAAATAACTTAATCCATGTTCACACTCTGATTATTTTTAGTAAATAAAATTTACATATTCAGAAACTACATTAAAACCGCTACAAAGCCTGATAAAGAAGATGCAAATTTGATAAAAATTTGATTTATAAAGTAAAAGATTAAAAATGATTTAATTTGACCATGTGAATAGTGGACGAGTACCTTCTAATGAGACAGAGTTAGTAATAACTTTTCTCTCTACAACTTACTTAATACTTGACTTAAACATACAGCACACATTATTCAAGCAATTTGAATTGAAGAGAACAAAAAGGACCAATGAAAAAATGATCAATTTATATTTTTCTTCCTTACTAATTGTATTTTAATACTCCGTCTATAATATTACTATATAATACGGAGTACTAATATTACTATATAATATTAATATTACCATATAATACTAATAAATTTTTAAAAATATGGGTCCCTGTTTCGGATAACATAATTAACCCCCTAAAAAACGGCCCTGAATAGAATCCCTCTTTGTGATTTCCTATGTTGCACGGATACGGATATGCCGATACGCCGATACGCGAATACGGCCATACATTTAAGGCGATATGACAACTTCAAAATTACAAGATACATGTACGCATAGTTAGTTAAATACGGTACGAGAATTAAACGAGGTTTAATACATACATACGTTTTATTCGGTGACATGAATGAAAAAATGGTCAAAAATTCGTTGAAAAAAACATTGACTTTTAAAAAACGTGTAAATACTTATACGTGTATTCATTATCTATTACAAAAATTCGAAAAAAAATACGGCATATTATTTTGAACATTTAAATTATATACATGACACAATCTCATATTATACACATAAAAGTATACACATATTATAGTAAAAAGAAATAAAACTATAAAAATATACACATATTCAGTAGAAAATCTCATTGCTACATAAAAGAATAATTCTAGTTACACTAGCCAATGACAAAAATAAAAGTAGTTATAATGTCCAAGACATAAATTTGTAAAATAACGTCAAAAAATAAGGCATAATAAAAATAGAATGAGATTAAGTTAAAATCATTATTTGTATTTGATTATCAAATAACACTCAAGTTAAACTCATCATTCTCATCAAGATGACATATAAGATAAGTTGTGCGATTGTTGCGCTTATTATTGTTTATGTGTAAAAATTTATACTAAAAATGTGAGGTATAGAAAAACCTTAATTTTGATATGCTTGTTTGGAAAAACATCATAAATCTAATACTACGTAGTATTTTAAGTTTTAGTCTTTTAGGATGCTAGATTTAGCTACCATACAATTAATTTTAGTATTTAATAATTGTATTGTGACAATACAAAAACATGGAATCACGGGGAGGACATTTTCATTTTTACTTTTAAACTACAATTGATCTCCTATATATTTAATGCATAGATTCAATTGGTCAATTCATGTTTCTGTTTTTGTAAAATACAGGAAAAATACGTATTATACGGGAAATAGAGGTTTTTTCCTTTTTGAATGATCCGACATTATTTTTCGTTTTAAAAGTGTTTTGTAGTAAAAAAACAGTGCATATTTAAAACGCGTTTAAAATGCAAAAAAGCTAACTAGGCAGGTACGGAGTATATTTATAAATAATAATAATAATAATAATAATAATAATAATAATAATAATAATAATAATAATAATAATATAGGGTATAATTTGCAAATATATATAATTCAGATATTCATAAATAAAATAATAATAGTACCAAAAATTAACAACATTAATAAAATTTCAAAGATTAGCTACGAGATAATTTTGTGTTTTCATTTTCTGTTTTCAAAACTCCAGTTTTCTGTTTTCATTTTCTAGTTTTTTGTTTTCCAAATCAGAAAACATGTTTACCAGAGTTTTTCAATTTTCCATTTCATTATTTCCAAAAATGTTGATTTAATATTTGGAAAAGAATTGCACAACTACAAACATTTGAAATAATACAAAATTTTAACATAAATGTTCCCAAGCACTGAAAGTTCAAATAGATTATTTTAATCAAACAACAGTCGTACTTCGACATCTTATACATTGTAATCATCTCATATTGCATTTGCAATACTTTCTCGAACTTCGTGCATTTGTTATTGTTGAAACATATCAAATTCGAGTGATCCATTTTCACTTGTACTTGCTACCGTGTTAAATATCATATCTTCTTCCTCGTAGTTATTGTCGTGTTAATAAAGTCACTTTTTCATCTGGCATTCGGATCATATCCTTTTCTTCTTGAGTTAAACTCATCTACCACAAAAAATTTGGACACTCACTTGAATAGTTACTAAATATTAACAAAGTGGGTGTCAATCAACATAAACTAAACCTCCAAACTTTCCCCTACAAACAGACCCCCAAGGCACTAAAGGAGGCTCACCGGTGGCTGAATATGGGTAATGAAAAGAGTAAATTTTGAAATGACCTACAACTAAATTCACTTGTAAGCATACACCAAGCAAACGTTAAAGCAATCGAAGAGTTATAACCCCAAAATCCCAAGGCATATTTTTTCTCAAAAGTAAACCAATCCAACTCAAGCAAACGCACACATGCAAACATGTTAATTATAGAAGTAATCAACTACCAGTCACTTGAAGCTGCAGATGTTTATACTCCCTTTTGATGTACATGTTATCTCAGTTTGCAGATGTTTACGATGGGGAAAAAGTGTACTTGATGATAAAATGTGAAACTATGGTGATGTTAGTGCAATTATTTGGCAATATATTTTGCATTAAAGAGAGTTGATCACAAAAGTTAAAGAGGCTTAATGATGGCTGTTGTAACGGATTTGTGTTTATTGCTAGAGTTATCAACGATATTAAGGCTGGAGGTTACTTATTTTGAGCTGGCCAGCATTGATGACGAGTTGCGAAACCGACGACGGGTCGGAACCGTTACGTCAAACCGCCAAAACAGACAAATTGAGTCATTGAAGCGTCAAGAATATCATTTTTAAATATTGTAACGTTTTTTGTACATTATTAGGCTCCTTAATGTGATTAAGGAGGGTATTAAATGTGTTTGACCAGCTTTTATGACGGATTTGAATCCGTCGGTACGTAACGGATGGCCAATCCGTCAATAACGGAAAAAACCATCATTAGAGCTTTAATTGCTTTTCCTATAAATATAATAGCCTCATTGTAATCAAAGGGCTGAAACATTCGAATAACACACAAGTTTTCATTCTTATTCACTCTCTTGTCATCTCCTTCTCTATTCTTGTTCGAAGCCCTTTCTTTATACAAATTCCTTTTTAATTAGTTTTAGCTTATCAATATTTTGCTTAAACAGGTGACATAGCGGAGCAACCATTTAGGTGCAACAATGAGTTTTCATACCAAGAAAACCCTGCCAATTTCAGCACTACATTTGAATGTTCTGCACAGAACAAAATTCCTACATCTTTGTCTATGATGCCATCATCATTGATGGCTGTACTTCAAGGTCTATCTATTCTTAAAAAAAAATCCATCACGTTATTTGAATTTCAGCATATTTATTATGAAACAGAAAGACTGTACTTTAGCTCCTTGGAATGGAATATATAAGCTGAATTACTGATTGTATACTAATAAAGCTGCGAGTGTTACTAATAGTCATCTCACTTGAGTGTACAAAAAAAGAATTGTTTGAGGATGTACAAACAAAGTCATCTTTAAAGAAAAACAAGGAGAAACTTGGCACCAGCAACACTTAAAAAACCAGAAAGAACAGCAAAGTTAAAAAGAAGAATCATGTTTCGAAGCTCGCAAGAAATGATGTTGCACTTGTGGACAGATTTGTTCACCTAGTAGCTTGGATGAACAAAGTGGAGCAGTTGAAGTTTGTAAAAGATACTATTCCTGCAACACTTCACATGGTTGTACTTGTCTCTTCCATATGGATCATCTCTGTTTTTTCGTGATGGTAATAGTTTGTGATTGGTTTTATATCACTAGGGAAGTGGAGAAGGACAGAATACTAAAACTACCCCAAGCATTTCTAGGAAGAAAAAAGAAAGAAATAAACATTAAGACCAAGTGGATATGAAATTTTAAATATACACCTAACTAAATTAATCAGGTTTATTTTTATACTAACAACTCCAGGTGATGCATCTCTCACCAGGCAGCTTTTCTACTGTCTGAGTTTTTATAATAGACTACTTGAGTAATAAAACCTCAAAGCGTTCATGACAGCCTAATTCCTAGACTAATAAGGCAAAAGAGAGATTTTGAAGCTTAATTTACTTCAAGAAACCAAGGGAAAATACAAGTGCAATTTTAAAGAAACATAAATTTGTTGGTTCTTGTCATACATCAGTTTTATATACTGGTTCATTGCTTGACAATGAGGTTTTATATACATATCCTATCAGCAAAAATATTCCAACACCCATTGATTTCTTAAGGAAATAAATACAGACTAAGGCAGCCATTGATAAACAATGAAAAACTTTAAGAACGAAATTCACAATTAGAATAGGCATAGTGAAAATTCACGAATTTCAGGAATTCAATCAGATTCGAAATTTTAACAAGGTAAAGTGAAAATTCCATTTAATTTGAGATCTTACCATTAAGTTGTTGACAGAACATGACCCAACCGAAGATTTGGGAGATTCCTTGATGTCCGGGGCCAATCTAGCTGAGGTACACATTTTCATACACACACCTACACACTCATGTTTGGAAAGAGTTTTTTTGTCTGTATACAGACATAACGTATTTGAAAATATGTTATGTCTGTATACAGACAAAAAAATACTCTTCACAAACATGAGTGTGTAGATGTGTGTATGAAAAATGTGTACCAATAAATTTTTTGAATGCGAAACAGGTAAAAAGTTCTCCGTTGGACGAGTAAAAAAGCGAGACATGTTTTACTTATTTCATTTTGAAAACAGTTGGGTAAACATGTTTTCTAATTTTTCGATCTTCAATTTTCCATTTTTTGGAAAAACAGAAAATATTTCTGTTAGTAAACAAACCCTAAAGTTCTAATATTTCGATTTAAATTTAAATAATATTTTTGGTTATCTATTTGCATTTAAATTTAAGTCTTTTAACAAGACTGATTTCAACTAATGCTCATCAAGCACAAATTGGCAAATTATATCATTCGAGTGTTTCCTATACTCTCAAAATCATATATACTAATGTTCCATATCTTGAGGTCGTTGGGGCGGCTACTAAATTTTTGTCATGTCATATTGTCATGTATGAAATCAGGGTTATAGGGTTAGATACGCGTATCGATTCACGGCTATAGGTATCAGAAGTATCCATATTTTTAAAAATAAGTCTGGTACTTTTATTAAATTACGGATACAGACCCAATACATACATGATGTGTATCAGTGAGTATCGGTATCAGATACGTATCGGATACGCAGATACAACATCAGGGTACCACAATTTCAATTCAATCTTTTTTCTTTGTTTCTAAAAACCGATCTTGCAGATCACTTTTGAAATGGGTGACTCATTTTTTTTATTGAAAGGAACACCAATTCAGGAAATGGGACATTCTCGGATTATATCCCGAGAAAGGATTTTAATGATGATCCCGATATTGTACCCAACAATTTGTTTTATATGGATGCTTTGTATTGTTCAGATCGTCAATATATCAACACCCTGTTCCATACTGCCTCCTTTTTCTATTGAATAAAATTCATTCTCCTCCAATGCCCACACATTCTTACATTTTCTTTTGGAGGCACATAAGAACTGTTTATAACTAAATTTATTAACCCGGAAGAATTGTTTCTAGAATTGAAATAGCGGTCCGGTACCGCTATAGCGGCCGCTATATAGCGGTTGTGGCAGCCTCTGCCACAGCTACGGGTTGCTATTGTGCGGTGAATATCAAGTCACACCGAAATCCGCTACGTAACCGCGACGCTTAGAGTGTGTGCCTAGATCAGAGTTCCAAGTGAATTGGGACAAGCATCTAGCGCGGGTGGAATTTGCACATAATAACATCTAGTGGAGTTCACCAAGAGTAAAGTAAAGTCTATCCGATATAGACTCAAGGCTGCTCAGGATCGGCAAAAATGCTATGCGGATAAACGTGGAAGAGCATTAGAGTTTCAAGTTGGTGATGAGGTATTTCTAAGGGCATGGGCGGAGCTAGCGGTGGGCCAACCTAGGCCATGGCCCACCCCAATTTTTAAAATGGCTTAATTTTTAAGGTTAAAATTTCGTGTAAAATTTTTTCTAAAAATATTCTTTGTACCGGCCCAGTGCCCTGGCTCCGCCCCTGGTAAGGGTGTCGCCTTGAAAGGGGATTATATGATTCCTTAGCCAAGGTAAGCTGCGCTCAACCCGCATTATATCAGTTTGTTCAAGATCTTAGAGAGGATTGAGGCCATGGCTTATCCTCTCCAACTAACTCCAGAACTAGAGAACATTCACAACGTGTTTCATGTTTTAGTGCTTAAGAAGTATGAGCAGGGTCCATCATCGAGAAGGAACCAATGGAGATACATGAAGATTTGCACTATGCAGTGCAACCGGTGATGGTTGTGGACCGACAAATAAAGAAGATGAGGAGCAAGAAAGCCCCAATGATGAAAGTGCTTTGGACAAGTGACCGAGTTGAGGAAGCAACGTGGGAGACCGAAACCTCGATGAAATAGCAATTCTCATTTCTCTTTGGTTAGTCGTGTGGATTTCAGGGTCGAAATCCCATTGGGGGGGTGAACTTGTGACACCTTTCCCCGGGTGTAAAATTTTAGCCGATAAAGTATGATAAATTTCGTAGTGTGATGAATAAAGTTGGAAAATTACTCTAATTGTCTAAATTTTTTAAGTATTAAATCTAAGCGTGGGTTCCACACTGGGGCACTAGAGACACCTTAAGTGTCCCGGACCACATATTATATTTATCTGATTCTAAATAATATGTTATGTAGGATGAATAACTTAATTGGGGACCAAAGTTGTGCCTTTGAATTAAATAGAATGAAATTGGTGGAGTAGACATATAAAGGAGGTAAGAAGCCCAAAGGCCATTTAGTAAACCTATTAAAGACTAAAAAGCCTAAAAAGTAAACTTGTGACCTAGACATTTGCGGCGCAACAGACACATGAGGCTAAGAGAGTTTTGTGCGTGAAATTCTTCTTCGTTCTCATTCCGTTCGAGACCGGAGAAGAACGTGGGGATAGAGCTTGAGCCGGGAAAATTTATTATCACAACCAGATATTGTTATTCACACTATTTTGTAGGTAAAAAGATAGTTTTATGTCATTTAATTTTTTGATGTTGTATTTGACTTACCAAATGAACATGAAAAATAATTTTAAATTGTAAAATGTTCCTGGATATACCTCGATGAATATAGGATGTATTTATTGTAATTTGGGTTAAAATGACAATGAAAGAATGATTTTAAATTGCTCGAGTAACCACTTTATGTGGTTAATTTCTTCAATGTAATATTTTTTAAGAATATTGTATTGTACTAGAAATATATAAATATATATACCTCTTACAAGTGACACTAGAGAATATTAAAATAATATTTAGGAAAATATGTTTTGATGGTTTTATTTCCCGAATTATTCAAAGCCAATATTTACTAACAATATTGTATTTAAGTAAGTCAGGACATAAAACCATCAATCATTTTTTACCAACAATCATGAGAAATTCACATGAAATCAACTGAGCTTTAGACTTTTAAAACCTTATAATGAGTACTATAGACATACAATTAAGTTCACGGTGTGGGAATGATATTTTATTATGGTAACATGTACTGTACTCTTCATGAAACATCACCTCTTCTTATACGGAGGGCGGATTATCTCCGATAACCGCTAATGGTGCTAGGCGCACCTTTTTCCGTATTATTGGACACATTTGTCCTCTTTCATGACTTCATACGGAATACTCCGTATACGATTATCATTTTCTTCGTTCATTGGTCTTGTTTTTTTAATGGGCCTCCTGGTATTGCTTTCTTTTAAAATAAAAGTAGACGATCATTGACATGATTATCATTTGTTTTTTCTCTTTTTGACGTGTTTAATTATGTTTGTCGTATGCAATATTCGATAATATTTTGATGGTCATATACACTTTTGCATTCATCTTTATATTTATTGTAAACTGGACCAAAAAGCTATGATACTTCATTCACATACATCGTATATATACAGGGGGAGCTAGGGATTACATTTATGAGATGGGCCGGATATATGGACTTGGGCAGGGGACTAATGGATATGCATAATTACATAACACTCCCCCATGGATGTACATTACTAAATAAAAGTATTACAAGAAAAATAATATATGAAAGACTTTATTTCCTGTATACGCGTTGGTGATGCTGCCTTGTTAAAAACCTTGTCAAGGAAAACCAAGTTGGACAAAAACTTTGATCAAGGAAAAAAGAGTGCATCACGTCTATACTTCCCATGTTGACTGCATGCATATATACTCCATTACTCCCCCTGTTGATTGCATGCGTGTATACTACTACGTTGACTATATCACTTCGGGACTTTGTTGAATTTGATCCAATATGATTATTAACTCTTCATCGTACCGTGTGTATGCCTCATTAAAAATCTTGTTGGAAAAACCTTTTGGGAAAAAACCAATCAAGGAAAAGAGTGCATAATATACGTAAAAAACACGATGTGATACATTGACCGCCTCATTAAAAACCTTTAACTAAGAAAACCACGTGGGAAAAACTTAGTAAAGGAAAAGAGTAAAGTCATTTAGCCTTCAGGGCTTAATCTCCTGGATTTAGCCACGTGTGAAACACATACATAAATTGTTCACATTAGATCCTCTACAGGAGGCACTCACTACGAGTGATATTTTCTCATGGTGCAAAAACCTTGTTCAACCATGATATTAAATAATATATGACAAATTGTCCTAAATAGGACTAAATTGTTGCTTAAATTCCAAAATAGGAGTATGTATATTTTTATTCCCTAAATGAGACTGAATTACCCATTTACCCCTTATTTTCTCTCATTCCTTATGCGCGCAGTACATCGATAATAACTCCTTCCCTAAGCCTCTTTCTCCCCCCACATAAGTATGCTTTCTTTTCCCTAGGCGCACAGTAGCCATTTACGATTTTACGCAGCTTCTTTCTTCTCCCCTTATTTTCTCCTCACATTCGCACAAGAGCAACGAAACCTTGAAGCTCAGTCAAAATCGTCGCTGCCGCTATGGTGAAGGCCACCACCGCCGTCGTGAAGTCCACCACCATCGCCGCCGGAGATTGTCTTTTCTTCTCTTCTCCGCAGGTCATCTTCTCATCCCCGATTGTTCTCGTAGTTCTTCTTCCCCTCTTCAATTTCATTGCTTCGTTTCTTGTTTGATTGGTCAAAATGCCAAGTCAAACTTTGAATTTGCCATCAAAATGGCATTATTATTCTACAAACAATTTGTATTTTTCTTTGAAATTGCCATTAAAATGGCATTTTTTATTCATGTTGTCATTGTGATAAATTTTTTGGCATTGACACTCGAAATGGCCAGATTTGCAACGGTAGATGGCAGATTTGCAGTGACATATGCCGGATTAGTTGTGATGGTGGCCTGACGTGCACTTTGTCGTGAGGTGCACTCAAAATAAATATCAATACAACAATTATACGTAGTATATTGAAGTAAGGTTCGTATCCACAGGGAAAGGAATACTTTTCTTTTTATAGAACTAGTAACAAAATGGGGGGTTTTAGTTTGATTTGGTTTAATAAATTAAACACGAAGATGAACGAGTTATGTGGTTTAATTAATGAGAAGAAGACTTGGCTTTGCTTTTATCCACTTAATGAAATGTTCGTCGATCCCGGTTATATCTTTAACTATCTTCCTCTCGAATACTCAATCGAGGAGTATATCCAGTTCATCGAGGGTAGTTATTAATAACGAGAAGCGTTCATTAATAAAACTTACTATCGAGTCAATATAAAACAAGCGCCGTATATTAACTTGATAGTAGCAATAAACTTAAGATGAAAACGATTGAGATTGATAACCTCAACACAAGCGGTTTATTTGTTTAATCAATATAATTAATTCCCCTTAGATTATTAACCATGACATGCATGCACTAATGATCCAAGTTTACTACCATGAAAGGACCGAATTGATAACAAGCGTATTAATCGACCGATTCTAGTATTAATTAATATATGAAACAAAACTAGTTGATCCTTTAAGTAATGTTCAAAATATTAATATGAAATCTGAATAGGAATTAATTAATACTCAAGAAAGAATATTAAAGAAGATGAATCTTACTATAGTTAATATCAAGATGTTAACTAATTGTCATCTTAGTAACACTCCCCGATATTAACGTAGAGGAAGAAATAACTATTACTATAACTAATGTCAAGATGTTAACTAATTGTCATCTTAGTAACACTCCCCAACATTGATATAGAAATAGTATTTAAAAGAAGAATTAATATTCAAGGAAGAAGATCAAAGATAATAACTCACAACTTACAAATTCATTAAGCTTCAAAGTAGCAAAACCAAGATGGAAGAGTTTAGCTCCTCACTTGGAGACTAAACATGATGAAAAATATAAAGAAAGACACTAATCTAAACTGAGCTAAAGAGTATATGTGAATTGGTTCTTTCAATGTGAAGTTTGGGTTTTCAACCTAACTAGCACTTCCTTTTTCTTTCATTTTCTTTTTTGTTGTTGTTTTTTTTTTTGTTTACAAAGAGTAAAAGAAAAGTCATGCATAGTAAAGAGTAGAAAATAGCATTACATACCATGAGGAGTCTCCCCCCTTCTCAGTCCAAGCACTGTCCCTAGTGCCCGCCTTCTCCGCCGTAGAAGCCGCCTCCAAAGCCTCCTCCAAAGTTTCCGTCTCCCATGTGGGTATCGCCATCGTCATTCCCGCCATCAAAACCTCCACCCCCGGAGCTAGATCCTCCAAAATTACCCCATTGAGTGGGGTCATACCAAGAGGGTGGTGGTGGTGGTTGAGCCATGGTGTGGAATTGGCCTTGATGAGCCATGTAAGAGTACATAGGTCCATAGAACCTACGTTGATCTTCTTCATACCTTCGGTTGTCTTCGGCCCGTTGCTCCTCTAGCCTTTGAAATCCCGCCCTTTGTTCCTCTCGATACTTACCAACTTCATTAGTAACTCTATTAAATCCGTCAAGCAGTTGTTGGAAGTAATCGGGAGGTGGGGAAGCTTGGTTTGGTTCGGGCATGTGGTGATGTGCAACCTCGGGTTCTTGGTACTCGGGTTGAGGCTCTTGGTCGGGTTGGTCTTCGGGGGGATCTTGGGCCTGCGGTTCTTGGAGATGTGGTGGTAGGGCGTGAGGGAATAGGTAGTGGGGCACCTCGAACTCCGGCCTGTAGATGATTTTGGGAGTGTCGGGGTTTGGTAAAAGGAAGTATTGGACCGGTTGGACGTGTATGATCCAGTTGTACATGTGTTTTGGTTGGTCTCCAATGTACACTGTATGAGAAAAAGAGGTGCAGCCTGATCGGCCTAACCAACCTATGTCCATCAAACAATATTCGGGTATAGGAGAGTTATCCGTATACCCGAATTTACCGGCCAAGTGCATAATTACCCCTCCCAAAACAATGGCTCCTTTGGCTACACTTTCTTTTTTCAGATGTGCCCACATGAGATTGCACAGATTAAAGTCTACGTGGCGACGGAATAGGGCCACAGACATCAAACACACGTCCCCGATTCTAGTGTGATGGTTGTTGGGACGGCCAAGCAAGCAATTGGCTAGGAATTTCAAGAATAACCGGAAGACGGGGTGTTGGACATGACTAATATACATTTGGGAGGAACTAAATTTCGCTTCCCCGGTCATTTTTGTCCATAGGGAGTGCCCAAAGATGGTGTTATCCGAGATGGATCTCTCGTAGGGCACCGGGATGCCAAAATGTTCAGCAAACTCGAGTTTCGTTATTGAATAGTTTCGGTTAAAAAGACGAAACTCGAGTCTATCATCCCTAAAATCCGCCTCATCACTTTCAAATTTCACCGAACTCAAGAATTCGTAGATAATTCGTTCATTAGAATTGTATTTCATATTGAAAATACGGTCCATGTATAACGAATGAAAGAATTTTCTACAACTCTTATAGACTCCTAATTCACGTAGAGCATCATGGCATAGAAAACGGGAAGGTTTTACTTGCCTTTTTGTTGTTGATAGGAGTCTAGTTCGGTGTTCGGCGTCGGCGGGAATGATGTCTTCAAAGCCCGGAATAGGTGCCATGGTGTTTGAACTCTCTCCCCTATTCTTCCTTGGAGCCATATGTGAAGCTTTTGAGCTTAAAGACCAAAAATTCGAATTTTGGGATAGGGTTTTTGGATTTTGTGGATGTTTGGGGAAAGTGGGATTTATGGGTATAGATATGGAGAGGAGATTGAGGGGAGTATTTTGGTGGTGAAATGGGATGATTTGGTGGAGAAATGAGGGAGTTTTGGTAGAGAGAAGGTGGAAAAATGGAGTTTTGGGGGAGAGGGGTTCGAAGTTGGGAGTGTTTTGGAGAAGATGAAGTGAAAATGGGTGTTGTTTGGGTATTAATCGCAGGGGTACCCGATCGAGTATCCCTGTATACCCGATCGGGTACCGGAGGCAGGGGGTTGGGAAAGTGTATTTTCTGAGTATACTCGACCGAGTATGAACCTGTACTCGATCGAGTACTGGAGGCAGAGATTAAATACCTTTGTTTTTCCAGCAATACTCGATCGAGTATTGGTATATACTCGATCGGGCCTCGGAGGCAGGGTCCCTTTTATTTCGTCCTTGTGTACATACTCGACCGAGTATTGGTCTATACTCGATCGAGTATTCATGCATTTTTGAAAAATTATACTCCTTCGATCGAGTACTGCCTCGGTTTCTCTTTTTAAGTAATACTCGACCGAGTATAAGTTGGTACTCGATCGAGTATGTCCCCAGATGCTTCAAAACCTGTATTTTTCTTCTTCTTCAAAACAGACATGTGATTAGTTCCCTCTCTCTCTTTTCTCTCAAATTCACACAAAAAGGAAATAAAATCTAACTAATTGACTTGGGTTGCCTCCCAAGAAGCGCCTTATTTAACGTCGTGGCACGACGTTTTATTTATTTAAATTTTTATTTTATGTGGGATCGTGAGCATCCCTTCTGTCATTTCTTTTCTTTAGCCTTTTCCAGTAAGGCCGACATTTCTTCTTTGTTCCCAACTCAATTAAAACATGTGGTGTGGATGGTTCAAAAACATTTAAAGAACAAAGAGATTGATCTTTAATTTGTTTTTTCGTAGAGTCAAAGATATTGAACTCTACTTTTTGGTCATTGAACTCTAAAGTTAATGAACCACTAGACACGTCAATTTTTGTTTTTGCGGTCTTTAAGAAGGGTCTTCCCAAAAGGATGGGTGTTGTTTGGTCATCATTTCCCATTTCAAGGACATAGAAGTCAACAGGAAAAACCATATTTTCTACTTCTACTAGCACATCTTCTATTACACCCTTCGGGTAAGTATTAGAATGATCCGCTAGTTGAATCACTACACCTGTTTGATGTAGTGGGCCGAGTTGTAGGGATTTATAAACAGAGTAAGGAATGACATTTATAGATGCCCCTAAATCCAACAAGGCCTTAGAAAATGCGGTGTCCCCTATCTTGCAAGGTATGGTGAACATGCCCGGGTCGCTACATTTTTCGGGAAGTTTCTTTTGAAATAGAGCCGATACATGTTCACTAACCTTGACCTCTTGCTTTTCTTTTGACTTATCCTTTCGTTTTGTTTTGCATAATTCTTTTAAAAATTTAGCAAAACGGGGAACATTTTTAATTGAGTTAAGGAGCGGAATGTTTACCTCACACTTGGCGAATGTCTCATAGATGTCAGTATCTTTCTCCAGCTTCCTTGTCTCCATCAGTGCCTCGGGAAATGGGGCTACTGGTTCATACGATGCATATGGTGGAAGTTTCGCCTTTGTGGTTCCTTCCTCAGATTGAGCTTCTTCTTCATGATCAACCTCCTTGATCTCTTGGTCATTTTTTTCTACCCCCTTCAACATGATTGCATTCACATGTTGTCTCGGGTTTTGCTCCGTTTGAGATGGGAGTTTACCCGAGTCCTTTGTTTCAAGACGGCTTACGGCATTTGAAATTTGGCTAACTTGGGTTTCCAAATTTTTAATGCTTGACTTCGTTTCATGTTGGAATTGTATCATGGTTTGTTGAAATTGACCCATGCTTTGTTGCATGGTAACCATGTTTGAAGTCAAAGCTCGTATCATTTCATCCGTTGACATATTAGATTGAGAGTTTGAACCTTGATTGTCAAAAGATGGTTGAGAAGATGGTTTGGATTGTTGGGAGTTTCCATACCTCAAGTTTGGATGATCTCTTAATCCAGGGTTGTAAGAGTTTGAGAATGGATCGTACCTCCTTTGTTGGTGGCCTTGGAAACCCAAGGCATTGACTTGCTCTGTATCGTTTTCTTGAAGAGTCGGGCATGAGTCAGTGGGATGCCCTTGTTGCGTACAAATGCCGCAGACCTTGACTTCTTGGGTCTTGGATTTTAAGAGGAAATCCTTAACCAAGGAAGTCAAGCCGGCAACTTGACTCTCCAGTGATGATGTCGATTCTGCCGCGGCAACTCTACGAGTTGAGGATCTGCGACCGAATTGCCGTGAGTTCTCGGCCAATTCTGAGATAAGATTTATAGCTTGTGAAGGAGTTTTATTAACAATGCCGCCTCCACAAGCGGCGTTCACCATTCTTCTATCATCATCAACAAGACCATCATAAAAGTATAAGATGAGGTCTTGTTCTGAGTAGCCATGATAGGGACAGCTAGCACATAGCTTCTTAAATCTTTCCCAAAATTCATATAAGGACTCATCATCCTTTTGCTCGATGTTGCTTATTTGCTTTTTGAGAGAAGATGAGATGGAAGCAGGATAATACCTATCGAGGAAGCACTTCTTCATTTGTGCCCATGTGTTGATGCTTCCCGAAGGAAGATAGAAAAGCCAATCCTTCGCGGTATCTTTCAAGGAGAATGGGAAGGCTCTCAGTTTTATTTGCTCTTCTGTGACACCGTTTGGGCACATGCTTGTGCAAACGATGTGGAACTCCGAAAGATGTTTATTCGGGTCTTCTCCTCTCATGCCATGGAAAGATGGCAATAAATGTATGAGCCCAGATTTCAGCTCAAATGTATTACCTTCATCAAGAGTAGGAAAGGTAACACATAATGGTTGTTGATTCAAGTTTGGAGCTGTGAGCTCCCTTAGGGTCCTTGTCTCGAGAGCCATGTGGAATGACTCTTCAGATTCGCTAGAGCTAGAGCTAGCGTTTGAGGATTCCGCCGAGGGTGTGTGCGGAAACAAATTTCTCAACCTCTCGAAGGCTTGTTCTATTTCGGGGTTTGCCTGATAAGTGATTTCGTTTATAGAACGATATCGGACCATATACTTCACAAAGCTCAGAAATAGAAAAATACGAACTCTTTATATTTTTGTTTAATTATTTTTTTTTTGATTTTTCTTGTATAAAAATAAAAAGAAAAATAATTGCCTTTCCCCGGTAACGGCGCCAAATTTGACGTGCACTTTGTCGTGAGGTGCACTCAAAATAAATATCAATACAACAATTATACGTAGTATATTGAAGTAAGGTTCGTATCCACAGGGAAAGGAATACTTTTCTTTTTATAGAACTAGTAACAAAATGGGGGGTTTTAGTTTGATTTGGTTTAATAAATTAAACACGAAGATGAACGAGTTATGTGGTTTAATTAATGAGAAGAAGACTTGGCTTTGCTTTTATCCACTTAATGAAATGTTCGTCGATCCCGGTTATATCTTTAACTATCTTCCTCTCGAATACTCAATCGAGGAGTATATCCAGTTCATCGAGGGTAGTTATTAATAACGAGAAGCGTTCATTAATAAAACTTACTATCGAGTCAATATAGAACAAGCGCCGTATATTAACTTGATAGTAGCAATAAACTTAAGATGAAAACGATTGAGATTGATAACCTCAACACAAGCGGTTTATTGGTTTAATCAATATAATTAATTCCCCTTAGATTATTAACCATGACATGCATGCACTAATGATCCAAGTTTACTACCATGAAAGGACCGAATTGATAACAAGCGTATTAATCGACCGATTCTAGTATTAATTAATATATGAAACAAAACTAGTTGATCCTTTAAGTAATGTTCAAAATATTAATATGAAATCTGAATAGGAATTAATTAATACTCAAGAAAGAATATTAAAGAAGATGAATCTTACTATAGTTAATATCAAGATGTTAACTAATTGTCATCTTAGTAACACTCCCCGATATTAACGTAGAGGAAGAAATAACTATTACTATAACTAATGTCAAGATGTTAACTAATTGTCATCTTAGTAACACTCCCCAACATTGATATAGAAATAGTATTTAAAAGAAGAATTAATATTCAAGGAAGAAGATTAAAGATAATAACTCACAACTTACAAATTCATTAAGCTTCAAAGTAGCAAAACCAAGATGGAAGAGTTTAGCTCCTCATTTGGAGACTAAACATGATGAAAAATGTAAAGAAAGAACTTGTCTAAACTGAGCTAAGAAGTATATGTGAATTGGTGATCCTATTGTGAAGGAAAGGAGGTGTATTTATAGGCTTTTTGAGGTGCAGGTCGGGTACTCGATCGAGTATATACATATACTCGATCGAGTATGTGTAGAAATCAGAATTCGACCCATACTCGATCGGTTTTAGAGTAACTTTTATAACTATACCCGATCGAGTATGTCGGTGTACTCGATCGGGTATAGACACTCGATCGTGGGTAAATCTTCCTCTGCATGTTCCTTTGTATTCGGATCCGATCCGATTTGAAATTTCAACCGGATACTCGATCGAGTATGGGAGATACTCGACCGAGTATAGACAAAAATCAGGATCTCCTTCCTTTGTCTTGTGATTTTGCACCTTCCTTCCACTTTTTGGGGTTCACCAACTGTCCTTGAGTGATGTCAGACCTGTTTGAGCTCAGAATAAACCTAATCTAAACAATTTACAAGAATTTAACAAACTAAATTATTACACCGAAAGTGTGTAATTTCCGAAATACTAAACAACCAAAACTAACTAAAAATGTAAATAAACACACGGAAATTACAAACGTATCATGGCCAGATCTACAACGGCAGCGGCCGCCGGCCGACGGAGGCTAGATCTCCGGTTGTGCCTGCAAGATCTGCAGCGGCAACAACCATATCTGCGACGGAGGCGGCAAGATCTGCAACTGCAGTCAATTTTGAAGCAGCGGCAACTGGCGGAGACAGGTGGCAACCGGCGGCGACCGGCGGTTGGTGGTGGTCCTGCGTTCTGGTAGACTGCAGCAAGACTTTCCAGCTTCGAGGGTGTTTTTGTCCAATTACAAATAATAACTCTCATTTAAGAATTTATTTAACTTTAGTCCTATTTTGGCAATTAAAGATTTATTTACTCCTATTTAGGTAAATACCCCATAATATATTTCACACCATTATAATAAAACACAGTTTGTAATTAGGCACAATCATTTATTTTCGATATTTTCAACTATGCTTACAATATACTGCATCTCCCACTATTGCAGTTGTTCATTATATTCTATTCTGAATACACTTAACATGAATAATTCCCAATCATCTTCTCCTTATCTAATTACTGTAAATATAAAAGGGTTCATACTCATGTTGCATGTTGTGTGCACATATTTCTTTTCACCGTTGTCCTTCAGGGACACAATTTAAATTATAACAATGACATCCGATTTCTCATTAATCACCACATTTACAGAACTTTAAACTATAACAGGAATGTAATCTCAAAATCATTCTAATTCAAGTATTAGCACCCCATGTACACATGCAATATCGTGATTGATGGGACTTCAGGCCCAATGTTTATTGAGTTTTCTCATTGACGAGCACTTTGTCGTAGTGTGCCTCAAATTAAATTCACTACTAAGGGCTAATACCATAGTATAGCGTAGTAGAGTTCGTATCCACAGGGAAATGAGCTTTTCGCGTATGTATAAGCGTAATAAATAAAAGTAAACGGAAGGGGGAATTGAATATTTTAATAATTGAGAAAGCAAATAAAATACTTAAATGAGTGAAATAAAATATCAAAGATAATTAGTCTTGGTTTTGCTTTTATCCACTTAATGAAATGTTCGTCGATCCCGGTTATATCTTTAACTATCTTCCTCTCGAATACTCAATCGAGGAGTATATCCAGTTCATCGAGAATAGTTATTAATAACGAGAAGCGTTCATTAATAAAACTTACTACCGAGTTAATATAGAACACGCGCCGTATATTAACCCGATAGTAGCAATAAAATCAAGATGAAAACGATTGAGATTGATAACCTCAACACAAGCGGTTTATCGGTTTAATCAATATAATTAATTCTCCTTCGGTTATTAACCATGAGACGCATGCATGAACAACCCAAGTTTACTACCATGAAAAGACCGAATTAATAACAAACGTATTAATCGATCGATTCTAGTAATAATTAATATATGAAACAAAACTAGTTGATCCTTTAAGTAATGCTCAAAATATTAATATGAAATAGGAATAGGAATTAATTAATATTCAAGGAATAAAATTAAAGAAAATAACTCACAACTTACAATTCATTAAGCTTCAAAGTAGTAAAACCAAGATCAAAAGACTACCTAAATTACAAGAATAAAGTGTATATGAAAGAGGGGATTAATTGGTATCTAAAATAGGAAGGAAATAGGTGTTTTTATAGGAGAAGTGAGGTAGTTGGGTCTAAGGCATAATCTGATTTTCCCATGTTCACTTGCTTTATTTGATCTTTTATGATCTTCGGGTCGAATCATACCGATTTTTCACACATCTTTGTTGTCCTATGAAGCTTCCTCTTGTCTCCAAATCTCCAATGCTCCTTCCTTATGCTCCCAAGCTCCTTCATCTTTTTTTCATCATATTTTTGCTTACAAATCAAAATATATTAATATCTTCTAATTATTATTTAATTTTAGAAGATAAAGATTACACCGTAATTGTACAAAAGCTTAGTAAACATAATGTAAAATCTTTCTAAAATGTGGTGTTTATGTACTACTAAATAGTACGCATCACTCATCCATGAAATATCGATCATAATACACAAGATTAAGGACTACAGGTCCATCACGTTTCATCTGACCAAACTTTATTGTTATGGATTATCAATCGCTAGTACTCTTGGAAAAATAAATCATTGAAGTCAATCTAATCAATAAGATTTCTGGTTCATTGAAGTCTTTTATATGAGCCATAAAAGAAGAACTCATGTTCTATATCATATAGTTTCTATAACTTATCAACTGCAACATTTAATTTATATCATCCTCTTGTAGAGGCATAAGTGACTTGGTGTAATAAAAACCGGTTTTATTTTTGTATACACATAATGACTGTCTAGCCATGCTTCATGCATTGGTTGAGCTCAATCTTTCTTGATAATCATTTCTTTTAGTCACTTTGGCGGTTTACTTATCATATATTACACGTTACTCTTTTCATATCATTCAATCCTTCTGGGATATATTTTCCTGACATTCCAAAATATAATTATGCTTATCCTAATCTCCCCCTAATGTCGGGAAATGTGTCACAATATTTTTTAACAAGGATTTACGTACATATGGAGCCACTTCTAGAGTCGAAGTACATCATTTCTAAAGTGGTTTTTTTTAATATTGACAGACTTTGGCTCATTTTAACCTGGAAACTTTTGGGGGTTACTTTTAACAAATGCCGAAATAATATTGGCAGTCTTCTAATACTCAATAGAAAAGGTCAGATGTTCAATAAACGTACAATAATGCTCATTTAGCGGAAACTATGATTTTCATCTCAAAAAAGGAGGTTTGATGCTCAATGAAAGTGTCGTGATACTCAATTAACAGGCTTGACAATTTTCATATCAATGCGCATTTGGTAAGTTTAATTTGCTCATATCATACTTTTGAAATATGCATTGATATGACATTATAAAAATGAACATAACTTCAGTACCAAATGAACATACATAACTTACAAAGTGAATATTGATATGAAAATTGTAAGGTTGTTAGTTGAACATCACGACATTTTAATTGAGCATCAAACATCCGCCATTGAAATGAAATTCACGGTTCCTAGCGAATGATCATTAATGAAATTTTAATGAGCATCATACCTATTATGTTGAGTATTAGAAGTCTAATATTCATAATCGTGATCTCTGTATCATAACTTCTAATTCACTTTCCTTTTGTTATTTTTTCATTTATAAAATTAATTAAATTATATTCATAATCAATTTCTATGAATTTCAATATGTGAATCTAATGTAAAATGGTATTCTATATTATACAGTTTTCATAATATTTGAATATATAATTTAATGTAGAAGGTTGCCTACAAAACAAAAAAAGGTGAGCCAACAAACAAAAAAGAAGAAGAATAAGGAGCACCTGCGGAAAAAAGGAACATACGAACTAAAGATCGGAACTACTGATCGGAGTACCTGCGCGGAGAACATACAAACTATAAAGATCGATCATCGTGAGTGGAGCACCTGTGGAAAAAAGGGGGCAGAACTTATTAATAATCTCAAGCTTCATACTAATTACAAAAAACCGGATGTACGTTTACACCCGGGTGTAGCATATACGGACTGAGTTAGGGTAGTTTGTGAAATATACTATGTAAATATATATAATATACCTCTTGTAAGTATTAAAAAACTATTGGAAAATATAGGTTTAGAAGGTTTTAGGTCCCGAACTATTCAAAGTCAATATTTACTACTTATACTGTTTTGAATAAGTCGAGACTTAAAACCTTCAAACATTTATTACCTACAGTCATTGATAATCTATGAAATCTACAGAACTCTAGACTTTTAAAACCCTATATAATCATTACCATAGGCATACACATTTACGGTGTGGGAATGATATTTTATTATGGTAACATGTATTTTTCACGAAACATCACCTCTTCTCATTCAGTTGTGGAGTGAATCATTAAGCCTTTCTTCCCATTCCCACAACTCCACCTGTTGCCCCTTAGTCACATTCTTTCAGCCCTCCAATTCTCATCACCCCTCTTTTCTACCTTAAGTCCACATATCTTTGGGTATCCCTTAATCATCCCGTTTTTTCCCGAGTCTAATAGAATTAGGGCCGTCTAATAAATGTGGGGGTTCCGATTCCAAATGTAAAATCGAGACCCCACATCAATATAAAAAACTAAAAAAATCTCAATCTAAACACTTATATTTAAATCTCTATTGAATACTCATTAAATGATGTACTCCCACCATCCCAAAAGAAGGTTCCCGTTGACGGTTTACGATGCTTGACTGACGATAAAACAACTTAATCCTTGTTCACACTTTGATTATTTTTAGTAAATAAAATTTACATATTCAGAAACTACATTAAAACCGCTACAAAGCCTGATAAAGAAAATGTAAATTTGATAAAAATTTGATTTATAAAGTAAAAGATTAAAAATGATTTAATTTGATCATGTGAATAGTGGACGAGAACCTTCTAATGGGACAGAGTTAGTAATAACTTTTCACTCTACAACTTACTTAATACTTGACTTAAACATACACAACACATTATTCAAGCAATTTGAATTGAAGAGAACAAAAAGGACCAATGAAAAAATGATCAATTTATATTTTTCTTCCTTAATTGTATTTTAATACTCCGTATATTACTATATAATACAGAGTACTAATATTACTATATAATATTAATATTACTATATAATACTAATAAATTTTTAAAAATATAGAGCCCTGTTTCGGATAACATAATTAACCCCCTAAAAAACGGCCCTGAATAGAATCGCTCATTGTGATTTCCTATGTTGCACGGATACGGATATGCCGATACGTCGATACGCGAATACGGTGATACGACAAGTTCAAAATTACAAGATACATGTACGCATAGTTAGTTAAATACGGTACGAGAATTAAACGAGGTTTAATACATACACACGTTTTATTCGGTGACATGAATGAAAAAATGGTCAAAATTCGTTAAAAAAACATTGACTTTTAAAAAACGTGTAAATACTTATACGCGTATATACATTATCTATTACCAAAATTCGAAAAAAAATATGGCATATTATTTTGAACATTTAAATTATATACTTCACACAATCTCATATTATACACATAAAAGTATACACATATTATAGTAAAAAGAAATAAAACTATAAAAGTATACACATATACAGTGGAAGATCTCATTGCTACATAAAAGAATAATTTTAGTTACACTAGCCAATGACAAAAATAAAAGTAGTTATAATGCCCAAGACATAAATTTGTAAAATAACGTCAAAAAATAAGGCATAATAAAAATAGAATGAGATTAAGTTAAAATCATTATTTGTATTTGATTATCAAATAACACTCAAGTTAAACTCATCATTCTCATCAAGATGACATATGAGACAAGTTGTGTGACTGTTGCGCTTATTATTGTTTATGTGTAAAAATTTATACTAAAAATGTGAGGTATCGAAAAACCTTAATTTTGATATGCTTGTTTGGAAAAACATCATAAATCTAAGACTACGTAGTATTTTAAGTTTTAGTCTTTTAGGATGCTAGGTTTAGCTGCCATACAATTAATTTTAGTATTTAATAATTGTATTGTGACAATACAAAAACATGGGATCACGGGGAGGACATTTTCATTTTTACTTTTAAACTACAATTGATCTCCTATGTATTTAATGCATTGATTCAATTGGTCAATTCATGTTTCTGTTTTTGTAAAATACAGGAAAAATACGTATTATACGGGAAATAGAGGTTTTTTCCTTTTTGAATGGTCTGACATTATTTTTCGTTTTAAACGTGTTTTGTAGTAAAAAAAAACAGTGCATATTTAAAACGCGTTTAAAATGCAAAAAAGCTAACTAGGCGGGTACGGAGTATATTTATGAATAATAATAATAATATAGGGTATAATTTGCAAATATATATAATTCAGAGATTCATAAATAAAATAATAATAGTACCAAAAATTAACAACATTAATAAAATTTCAAAGATTAGCTACGAGATAATTTTGTGTTTTCATTTTCTTTTTTCAAAACTCCAGTTTTTTGTTTTCATTTTCTAGTTTTTTGTTTTCCAAATCAGAAAACATGTTTACCAGAGTTTTTCAATTTTCCATTCCATTATTTCCAAAAATGTTGATTTAATATTTGGAAAAGAATTGCACAATTACAAACATTTGAAATAATACAAAATTTTAACATAAATGTTCCCAAGCACTGAAAGTTCAAATAGATTATTTTAATCAAACAACAGTCGTACTTCGACATCTTATACATTGTAATCATCCCATATTGCTTTTGCAATACTTTCTCGAACTTCGTGCATTTGTTATTGTTGAAACATATCAAATTCGAGTGATCCATTTTCACTTGTACTTGCTGCCGTGTTAAATATCATATCTTCTTCCTCGTAGTTGTTGCCGTGTTAATAAAGTCACTTTTTCATCTGGCATTCGGATCATATCCTTTTCTTCTTGAGTTAAACTCATCTACCACAAAAAATTTGGACACTCACTTGAATAGTTACAAAATGTTAACAAAGTGGGTGTCAATCAACATAATACTTTCACCAGTTTTAGAAATGTTCTATTATCATGATGTAAACTAAACCTCCAAACTTTCCCCTACAAACAAACCCCCAAGGCACTAAAGGAGGCTCACCGGTGGCTGAATATGGGTAATGAAAAGAGTAAATTTTGAAATGACCTACAACTAAATTCAATTATAAGCATACACCATGAAAACGTTAAAGCAATCGAAGAGTTATACCCCCAAAATCCCAAGGCATATTTTTTCTCAAAAGTAAACCAATCCAACTCAAGCAAACGCACACATGCAAACAAGTTAATTATAGAAGTAATCAACTAACAGTCACTTGAAGCTGCAGATGTTTACACTACTAAAAATACGTTATTTACCTATATCTTTTGCTACGAATTTTACTTCAAAATCTGCAGGTAAATAGGTTTGTTGTGAATTTTACTATAAATTATGTTTCGTAGGTAATATGCTCGTGGATAATACGTTGCTACAGATTTTAAATCCGCAGCTAGTTTGCTGCAAATATTTTCATGGAAAATGATAAAAATGTGCAAGTATTTTGTGTAGTTTGATAGCTAAAGTGAGTTAATTGTGAGGAATTTTCCTGCAATTTTTTATACACTAATTATTGTGGGAAATTATTTGCAAGAAATTGTGTATGTATTATTTGCAGCTAAAATTGTAGGTGCTTTATTGTAGTTAAAACTGCAGCTACTTCTTCATGTAAAATCCCTGAACATATTTGTTTCATAGCTAAATATATAGAAAAATTTGTAGTAGCATATATAACTGAAATTATCCACATTACAAAATTCTTAGCAAAACCTGTTCCAGAACTAAACATCGATATATATATATATATATATATATATATATATATATATATATATATATATATATATATATATATATATATATATTACAATTGAACAGATGTCTTAAGAGCCTTGGAGTTCATTATATTGCTCACATCCAGATCCTAATAATTAATAATTTCCAACAAACCATCAAAGTAAACACACTACTCAACAAATTCAGTGTTGAAAATAAAGTTCACTTTTAATGTATCCAAAACTGAAATTCTTCAGAGGTGAAAACTAGAAAGCTTCAGAGGTGGAGTCTTCAGATGCGGTATCTTCATCCTCTTCTTTATCCTCTTTTTCATCACTTGAATCATCATTTGCATGTTTAGGCTGTGAGCAAGAAGAGCTTGCATTAAATCCTAACTTTTCCATTAAAAGATTCAATGTATTCTTTGTATCAGCCAATTCCTTCTTCATTTGTTGTTTCTCTTGCTTCTCTTTTTCAAGCTGTGCTTGCAAAGATGTATTAAAGAAATGTTGGATCCTTTCCATTTCTTTCAGCCTTCCCTAAGTCAAAAAAAGTTTGAAGGACATGAGTTAGCATTAAAACAGTTCATAGTACATAACTAAACATATACTCTGTATATAAATAAATACCATTCTTTTGAAATGAACCCTGTGAAATACCAGTCTCACATCCAGGCCAAAGTGGTTCTTGAGAATTGAGATAACATCAACATATCAATATATCATAGAACCTAACAACATCCATATTCGGTGGCATCTCTCTGTTGACTTCATCCATATTCGGTATCTATCTATCTATATGATCATTACACCTTGTGTGTGTCGAATCTACATTAACTTCGGCATTGGTTGTTGGTAGTGTTTCTCCATGTGAAGTCCAATACCAGTATCTAGGTGTAAAACCTTTCCTCAGAATATGAGCATTCACTGTATCGGGCTTATGGTGTTGCTAACTTTTACACCTCAGAATGGACACCTAATGACCCCTTCAGTCAAATACTGACAAGCATATTTCATAAATTCTTCCCAACCACTCAAGAATTCATCAACATATCCACCCCGATTTGGAAGTAATCTATTATACATCCATCTTCGATGTTCCGGAATTTCCATTTTACTTGCCACACTATATCATGCTTACCCAAAAAGTAGTAGTAAACTAGAATAGCTGTTATTTACAACAAATAATGACATTAAAGTAAAAAAGAAAAGTATGAGACTCAATGGAACCATGCTTGGTCAAAATCTCTATGAAACAAACTAAATTCACTCAAAAAGTGGAAACAAATATATTCACTAGAAAAGTGACAAAGGTTTAAGCTTCTTAAGCTTCAAACAATTTTTAGTGTGTATAAACAAAACAATTATCCACTGTTCACCGGTGTATATTCACTAAACAAATATACATAGAAATTGGTTTAGTGTGTCTACTTTAGAACACTTTTTATATTTGTACTTGTAGTATGATTCATAAAACAATTAGAACATTTATGAAAATCATATAATTTTATTAGAAACGGTATAAGTCACATTCACAAACAGATCTGCCAAATATGTTATATTTTAGATATTTGAACACAAATGACAAAAACAAAACAAAAATCTATATACATTATACCTGGCCAAAATGAAGTAGGTTGTGACTGTAAAAGCTGTAAGTATGATTTCCAAACTTCACTTTACTTGAGTACTCTTAGCTTGGGGCAGAGGATCATCATAAACAAATCTAACCTGAAATGGACTTGAAAAAATATATAGTAATAAATTAACAACACTGCATTATTCAATACCAAATTAGTAATCAGATTATTCACATATGATATGATGCTTTATGATATTTAATTAATTACTCTTGTGAGATGAACAATGAAGGAGACAACTCTACCAAGTACCAAGTGCCATATGTATATATACACATATATCCAGGACCAAGCTCACTACTAAATTTATAAACATAATTTAGAAACATAAAAACAGATACTTTATCCAGCACTCACTGTAAGAGATAGCCATGACTTTAACTTAACATAGCAATACTAAGTTCTCGTACTCTTCTAAATTTTACCATTGCCTATCCAAATTTGTCTATCAAGCTCTACCAAGTGCAAATCGATCTAGCTTTTCTCAGAGTTCTCACTTAAATTGATAAAATTGACACGGAAAACTTATGCGTACAGTAGAAGAGTCATTGAGCTCTCTTTTGCCGCAAACTGTTTTGAACGATTGAATGACTAAATCTACTCCTCAACGGCCAGGCTTTCAGCGTAGAAGGTCGGCTGGTCCATTACCAAATTGAGTTCTCTCACTACTCTGGAGAAGAAGCATGTACGGAAATTGAGAAAAGGATCAGTAAGGATTTGTTAAGGTCGAACGAAATAGAATTGGGAGAGCACTTAAGTCAGTTAATTAAGTATAGATAGATATAAATACACATATTAGACCTAACTAATTCAATCGATTGCTAGCAGTGAGCGGGTGAGAATAACCGAAGCTTACAACCCAACAGAATCCGCTCTTTTAGGACTGTTCACACGTCTTGGTGAAAAATCGAACACAAAAAAATGCAGAAAAACAGAGATATTGATACAAAAATGAATTACCGGATGATCGGTTTGAGGACGATGTGGAAAGCTGCTCGAAGGAGAAGGACGATGTTGAAGACATGTGCCGATACAATTAGGTGGGAGGCATTTGGGATCTGGGTTGCTTTTGGGTTTTAAGATCTGATTTGCTTTTGAGTTTAAGAGGCATACGGTGAATGGACTGGTGTGTAGTTTTGTTTTATTATACTTCGTAATAATAATACTCCGTAATACCCATTTAGTTATATCCCAACTAAATACTACGTACGTAGTATGCGTGAAGCTAGACAAATTCGCAAGTAAATGTAAAACAATTTTCTCCAACTAAATGTGTAGATCTACTTTCATACGAATTTAGTTACAGATAATTGAAGTGGCGGCAACTTTTTGGGGGAACTCCAATATACAAAATTTTGTAACAAAATATGCAACTATTATCTACAAAAAAAAAATCACAAGAAAAATTCATAGCTATTTTTGAATTTTTTAGTAGTGAATTATACTCCCTTTTGATGCACATGTTATCTCAGTTTGCAGATGTTTATGATGGGTAGAATGTGATTCTAAATTTCATTTTTCGTAGTGTGGGAGGTAAGTTTTTATGATGAGGTTAAAGTTTAGTATTGTCTTTCTTTTTCATGATAATGAGCAAACATGTCAAACTAATTTGTTTAGAAAGACTATGTTGTGAGTCTGTGAATGTATGTTCTAGTGCCAAGAGAAAACATGAGAAGAGTAAAAAAATCTTTCTAAAGTTATTAATCGAGAAGTTGTTGGCATCTTTGTGTGGGTCATTATGTGAAGTAGTTGTATCGCTCCCCAACACTAGTGGTACGACCGGTCTGGTATGAAGATTAAGTCAGTACAGATTTCTTGCATTGAAGTTATATGCTCAAGATATAAACAAGTAATTTTGTAAATGGCATAAAGCTATTATAGTTGTGCTAAAGCCATGTGAACTTGGAATAGAAATATTATGAGGCTATACCTACCCAAGTTATTCTAAGTTTCGAGGACGAAACTTTTTGTAAGGTGGGAGGGGTTGTAACACCCCGATTTTTATGAGCTAGTTATATTAATCATTATTATTTATTTTAGATAAGTTAAATAATTTTACTTTATGAATAGTGTGATTTATTGTTTTATCATGTTTTTGTTTGTGGCGGGTAACGTTGACCGGTAAACTCTAATCCTACAAGTGAACAAGCAAACGTTATTTTAATCCATTATTAAAAATGAGAATATTAGTATATTTTGTAGTTTGGGCAGAATCGTTTTTTTTTATGATTAGTGGTCCGAACCAGTTAGCTTAGCCCAAATAAGTCTCTTTTAGACTAAATAAATCCCTAGAGAAGTCCACGCCTCCTCTCTTTCATAATAACTGAACACTCGGCTTCTCTGTTGTTCTCTTTTTCTCGTTCCGTAAAAGTTTTCCAGTTAATCCGCCAAAACTCATCAATTCACTGGTAAGTCTATATTGTTCACGCCTCTAGCTTTGTTTCTTCCTAGAAAGCTTTTGATTTGTAAGAAATTTACTATGCGGTCATGTTGCTGGGAGGTCTGATACTAAGGGCTGGACTCGGTTCGGGCCGGGCCCGGTTCGGGCCTTGAACCGGCCGGGCCTCGGTTCACCAAATGGAGGGCCCGGGCCCGAACCGGCGGTGTCCGGTTCCGGGCCAGACCGGGCCGGTTCCGGGCTGGTTCACCCGCCCTTTTTTTTTGCTTCTCTTATTTAACCCCCTACCCCTCCCCCTCAACCCCAAACCACTCCAAACCACCTCAAATTGTCCAAAATCCCTAATCCAACCCAAAAATTAAAAAAATTTAAAAAAAAAAAAAAATTAATTCCGGCCCAGACCGGGCCCGAACCGGCCGGGCCGGTTCACCAAATGGAGGGCCCGGGCCCGGAACCGGTATTCACCGGGCCGGTTCGACCCGAACCGCCGGTGGACCGGGCCACCGGGCCGGGCCGGTTGCTGCAGTGGGCGGGCCGGGCCGGGCCGGTTCCGGGTCGGGCCGCCCGGCCCGAGTCCAGCACTATCTGATAGTTAGGGATTTGAAAGTTAACCCAGTTTTTCCTATATTAAACTTCTAGCTTAAGGAGTTTTTGCCAAATTTCACACAATGGTTTTAATTTTAGCCAAAACCATCAGTTTTTCAGGAGAGAAGTAACAGGCTGCATTTCTCGTGAATTGCTTAACGATCTGTTTAGAAACAAAACTGACAAACTTTCAATTTTCTACCGTATTTGCTGTCATGTTTTGAATAAGGTCTGATTTTGTATCGAGTTCCTTAAAAATAATTAAGTTGAGTTTAAGTTGCCCCGTTGCCAAATTACTCTCTCGTGAACTCTTATTCATATTTTAAAAAGGATTTTACCTTTTGATTAAAGTCCATATTCATATAAACGTACTTAAAGTTATCAGTAACGGACTACTGGTGTAAAAGCCTATTTCACTTTATTCATTGTGTTCCTAATTCAAAAAGTAGGTTACTTTTACTCTCCATTAAAAATTTAGAGTTTAAGTTGAAGTAGGTTTATTAATGTAAGATCAGAACTCTATTCCTTCGAAACATTCTGTACAGATTCTTAAGAAAAAATGCATTTGTTTAAAGAGACATCCAGTAGAATAGTATTAGTCGATCTTGAAGTTCTTTTAAAAGATGGATAAGTTCTAATTAGACTATTACACGTAATTAAAGATACAAGGGAAGAGCATACCGGAAGACGTTATCAAGGTGCTACACTTATTTGAGTATTTTCAGTTCACCTTCTACAGGTAAGTTCACTACCACCTGTACATGTTTGTTCAACCAAATAAAAGAAAGAAGTCTAGTTAATTTTTAATAGATGATTTTAGTCTATGTGCTATTATGTGAACCTGGTGAATTATTTGCTGTATTAAGTTGTGTTTATTATCTAGCATAGTCGAGATTTTGTCAGTTCTTTAGTTTTCAGATTTAATGATGTTTTTTTATCAAACGTCACCATAAAAAGAACTAATATTTAAAGTGAAAGATAAGGTGATATGTACTCGGGAACAAGTTCTTTCAGATTAGCAGTTTTCAGTTTCAGATAGTCCGATATGTTTAGTGGGTCGCTCCCCTGAACTGTCGGATTGGCGCCTTTGAGTACATATCACGGGCCCACAGTTAAAATTAGCCACAAAGAGTAGAAAGTTTAATGAGATCTCTTTCAGAAAGTTTTACAGAAAGTTGTTTTTGAGGTCTCTTTCAGAAAGTTTTACAGAGATGTTTTGAGAAAGAAATTTTGAGATCTCTCCAACATTTTTGAGAAATTATTTTAAAAAAATATTTTCCTTTTGAGATCTCCTTCAGAATGTATTTGAGAAGTTGTGTGTTAGTTATTTGTTCAGTGCATGCTTATAGCCTAAATTTATCTATTGATAAATTGGCATAGACTTCTACATATTTTTGTGGATCCATAGTGACTTACTAAGCGTAAAGCTTATCAGTTTTGTTTCTTCGCATGTACAGATACTAAAGCTGAGGGTAAGGCCTAGGCCGAGGAAGATGATGAGAGAGTGGAACGTGTGCCAAGATGAGTTAACGGGAACGACCTTGGCGGCTTCTAGCTAGATATTATTTTGTTTCAGTATTTCAGTGTTATAATAAAGTGATAAATATTACTTTATTTTTATTTGAGGATTTGAAGTTCAGTAAATTCCTGGATCCAGGTGGTTATCACATTTTCTGGTGATAACTAGATTTTATTGAGTTTTTATTTGGAGCTATATTTTAGATATATTTGAGATTTTATCAGGGTTATTTTCTTAAATAGATGGCCATTATATTGCAGTTATTTTTAAAAATAGTAAGTTAGTGTAACGTTTCCTTTAACCCTGAGAGGGGCGTTACATTCGAAGATTCGAAGACCTCAAGAACGAAGATTCGAAGACCTCAAGAACGAAGATTCGAAGATTCGAAGATTCGAAGAACGTTTGAATATTTGAAGGATTAGAAATTTAATTTTAAATTAAATTCTTTAATTATATTACTTCAAATTGCAAGTGAAGAATCAGAGGATTCATATTTAGAGATTGTACCCAATATTTTCACATATTATTATTTCCGATCAATTTTAAGTAAATACTTAAAATTTGTTTCACACTTACCATTAAGTTGTTGACAGAACACGACCCGACTGAAGATTTGGGAGATTTCGTGATGTCCGGTGCTCCTAGCAGCGATACTTTCCGGGTCTTCACTTCAACGCAGGTAGGAGGTGTAGCGTGTGGTTTGACGAAGCTTTCCTTCGACTTTAATAGCTACAGAAGCGGTGCAGCTATTTGGAGAAGAAGTAAAGAGCGTAGGTGGAGAAAGGTAGGGCGCTGAAGCAAAGTCAATGCGAGTGAGTAAGACGGAGGAAGACGAGCGAGTAAATACAATTTAGGTGTTGTTCCGTTCGTCTTATTCATATTACTTATTGCTTATTTTTATTTTATTCAGATCAGAAAGATTCAGATCAAAAAGATTCAGACCAGATCAGATACATTCAGATCAGATCAGAAAACTTCAAACATGATTTATCACTTTTATTATTATATTAATTATTATTATTATTGTTAATATTATTATTAATATTGTTATTACTATTATTATTATTATTATTATCATATAATTATTATTAATAATATTAATAATAATATGAAAAAAATAAGATATTAATTATAATTATAATATTGTAATATAATAATAGTAATATAAATGCAATTATTAAGAAGACTATTATCATCATCATCATCATCATCATTATAATTAGGATTATAATTATAATTTATTTAAATTATATTTGTAATTACAATTATAATAATTATAATATTTATAATTATAATTATAGAAATATTCAAATCAGATCAGAAAGATTCAGATCAGAAAAGTTCAGATCAGATCAGAAAGATTCAGATCAAATCAGATCAGAAAAATTCAGATCAGATCAGAACTTAAAAAATAGAAAAATTTAGATCAGGCGAAGAATTCTCCTTCGTTCTCATTCCGTTGAGACCGGAGAAGAATGTGGGGATAGAGCTTGAGCCGGGAAAATTTATTATCACAACCAGAGGTTGTTATTCACACTATTTTCTAGGTAAAACCGTAAAAAGATAGTTTTATGCCATTTAATGTTTTTGATGTTGTATTTGACTTACCAAATGAACATGAAAGAATGACTTTAAATTGTTAAAATGTTTCTGGATATACCTAGATGAATATAGGATGTGTTTGTTGTAATTTGGGTTAAAATGACAATGAAAGAATGATTATATATTCTTCGAGCTGAGTAACCACTTTATGTGGTTAATTTCTTCAATGTAATATTATTGTTTAACAATATTGTATTGTACAAGAAATATATAAATATATATACCTCTTACAAGTGACACTAGAGAATATTAAAATAATATTTAGGAAAATATGTTTTGATGGTTTTATTTCCCAAATTATTCAAAGCCAATATTTACTAACAATATTGTATTTAAGTAAGTCGGGACATAAAACCATCAAACATTTTTTTACCAACAATCAAGAGAAATTCACATGAAATCAACTGCACTTTAGACTTTTAAAACCCCATATAATGAGTACTATAGACATACAAGTTCACGGTGTGGGAATGATATTTTATTATGGTAACATGTACTCTACATGAAACATCACCTCTTCTTATACAGAGGGCGGATTATCTCCGGTAACCACTAATGGTGCTAGGCGCACCTTTTTCCGTATTATTGGACACATTTGTCCTCTTTTATTACTTCATACGGAATATTCCCATATATGATTATCATTTTCTCCGTTCATTGGTCTTTTTTTTAATGGACCTCCTGGTGTTGCTTTTTTTAAAATAAAAGTAGACGATTATTGACATGATTATCATTTGTTTTTTCTCTTTTTGACGTGTTTAATTAAGTTTGTCGTATGCAATATTCCATAATAATTTGATGGTCATATACACTTTTGCATTCATCTTTATATTTATTGTAAACTGGACCCAAAAGCTACGAGACTTCATTCACATACATCATATATATCATGGGGGAGCTAGGGATTACATTTATGAGATGAGCCGGATATATGGGCTTGGGCAGGGGACTAATGGACATCCATAATTACATATCACTTCCCCTTGGATGTACATTACTAAATAAAAGTATTACGAGAAAATATAATATGAAAGACTTTATTTTCTGTATACGCGTTGGTGATGTTGCCTTGTTAAAAAACTTGTCAAGGAAAACCATGTGGGACAAAAACTTTGATCAAGGGAAAAAAGAGTGCATCGAGTCTATACTCCCCATGTTGACTGCATGCATATATACTCCCCCTGTTGACTGCGTGCGTGTATACTACTATGTTGACTACATCACTTCAGGACTTTGTTGAATTTGATCCAATATGATTATTAACTCTTCATTGTACCGTGTGTATGCCTCATTAAAAATCTTGTTGGAAAACCCCTAAGAAAAATGATGTGTTAAATTGACCGCCTCATTAAAAACCTTTAACTAAGAAAACCACGTGGGAAAAACTTAGTAAAGGAAAAGAGTAAAGTCATTTAGCCTTCAGGGCTTAATCTCCTAGATTTAGCCACGTGTGAAACATATACATAAATTGTTCACATTAGATCCTCTACAGGAGGCACTCACTACGGTTGATATTTTCTCATGGTTCAATTGTCACGCCCCAGACCGCAATCCAAGCGCGTGTACAACCGCCGTATAACTAAGTGACGTTGTGACACCGCACCCGAACGTCCTTGAAATTTCAATTTAAAAATTCAAAGTTTATGTATTGAATTTATGATTCCCAAACAATTGTAAAACGATTGTTGTTTTACGTAATTAATGATCGATTATTATACTGTTCGAACTCGTATATTAGTGTCGGGCTTGCGAATACTCGTTTGGGTCTTATTAATAAATAAAAGAGCCTAACATTATCTAAATAGTGATACATAACCTTTCAAGACAAGTTGAGGAGGGTTGGGCGGCCCAAACATTATTTTGGGCTCAACCTGCTAAAAATAGTAAGTATTCAAGGATGGCGTCCTAGGCTCACTCGAGGGTGACCCACATGGATAGTAGTCCAATAATATGAATGACAATGTCAAAATAAGTGATAGAATGACTAGAGAAGAATACAAATGCCTATGGTCACATTTTTGACATTATTGAGTTGAATAATGGGAGTATGATTTTTCCTTCTATAATATTCATCATGTAAATTATTGAGATGAGCCTACACATATTGGAGATCAATAATGTGATGTAGGAAGTTGACTTGTTCTAAATAAATTAGGATGAGTACAAGAGACATCTTTTAGCAAAAGATAAAACAATAGGACTCATTTTCCCATTTTTGGAAGTATTGGTAGATATTTTGGACCCCAAGTTGAATGGGGTCAATTGGGAACCATTCCACATGGACTTGGTACCTGCAAAACAAAGGAAAAGAGGTGAGATGACTATATGGGGCGGACTCTTGGCTCACATGCACAAAAAACTCCAAGAAAAACAAAAGGGGGAGGTCCACCCCATATTTGATTGCAAACCAAATATCTCCCATGCTCTTTTGTGAGCCACATGCTCTCTTAGCATTTTTAAGGTCTCCTATACACTCCCCCCTGCACCCCATTCGAACCCCAAAGAGATAAGAGAGCAAAACGCATCCACACAACCCAAGAGAGAAGGAAGGAAGAGAGCAGTCCGCAGGTTCGTTCTTCAGTGCGTAGTGCTGATTGTTTGAGCAATAACTTGAGATTGACTCGTCCAATTAAGGCGTATAAGATACCAAAAGAAAGCTCTCAAGACGAGGAATCTGTGAAAGTCTGGTTTGCATCAATCTGAGTAGTGAAAGACTTCCAAATCGTCCGAGCAAAACACAACCTCGCAGGAACGGATTTACTCTCCTAAAGTGAGTATTCACCCCAAACCTTTACTTTTCATTTTCCAAATGATATGAAAGATTGGTGGAACTATTATACACTACTCCAAGTGTATAGTATGTCTTCATAAGGTTATTTTATTGATGTAAAGGTTAGATACTAACCTATAGCAAATATTGGAAAACTAGGAAACGAGTTAACCGGAAAACACCCATTCTAGGGGCCGTTTTCGTATCAACGATTAGGGGTTGAACTTGCACTTTGAGGAGGCTGTTTAACACTCAATTCCAAGCAAGGAATCAGTTCTCAAACCTTCTTGGCCGAGGCTTTGGTCATTGGAGCGAGAAGGAAGGTTTTAAAGCTCATTTGAGGTGAGGATCGACATCTAGTTGCTTACAACTTGTAGGTTAAGCATGAGATTACCTAAATGCCTAAATCATGTTTTCAATGGATTATGATGATAAATTATTGATGTAATATTGATCTATTTTCCAAAGAATGAAATGGGAAATGATTTGGTAAAGTATTGATAAAAATGGAGTTAAATGAACTATTGTGTGAAATAGGCATTTTACTCATGTGTGAATTGTGTAGATACATAAATGATTATTTATGTATTACATTGGAAGGTTAAGTTGCTGCTACATATCTCTAAATATGTAGGGTTTTACAAATGGAATATATGATGGATAAGATTAATCTTAATAGTATTGAAATACTAGTTAATGATTGTTGTAATTGATAAGGAATTGAATCTAAGGGTTTGATTGTAATTGATGTACTTGATTGTGATGCAAGTGACTAAATTGATGTAATGTGATGCTAAGATCATGGTTGGGCAGTGCGTAAGGATGTCCCAAAATAGATTATCGATATTACAAATTCTAGGCATAGCAAGTGCTTAGGAATTGGGGTCTATGCCAATGTAAGGAGATGTACTTGAGCCCGTGCTCATAGAATTGCATTGGGTAGACATGATGTGGTGATTGATGTGCATGGTGATGTAGTTGAGTTGGACTCAAGAAATGCACGGAGGAGTAATTAACTTGTGTTAAATAAGGCGCATGGTGATGTAGTCGAGTTGGACTCGAGAAATGCAACCATGTGTGTTAGGGTTGAACCTAATGTTTTGTTGTGACTAGGGGTCACGGGGTTTGGGCTATGTTTGGTAAACAAACCTTGGGCCTACGGGCCGACTACTTGACTTTATATATAAAGTAAGTATATTTTGAAAAGGGGTAACTGGGGGTTACGGCCTAGATTATATTATCACCCTATTTGAGGGTCTTGTGTTTGAAATACTTGTTGTATATCTAATAGATGCCATCCACACCAGCACTTTATAGCCCTATAGAGTGCTGACCCCTTCGGGGGCGTCCCACTACCATTTTTCAGGTTGAGGCTAGAGCTTGCTTCCTGTGCTCGTTGTTCGAGAGATCATCTAGGAGGGAAGACTTGGTTCGTGCTCCCTCCATTCTGTTTTTAAACATTAATAAACATGCTCATGAATTTTTACTATAGAGCCTGCGTGCTCATGTTTGCCACGTGTGGCACTTGTTTTCAAACTATGTTTTCCGCTACATATTCGATTGCTAATTATGTTGTTTATGGATGGCTTACGGGTGAATGATATTCGCGACGCCTTGTATAATATGAATGTGCTTGACTGTGGTTGACTATTCGTATTGTACGACGGGTTGTTGACGTGTCCGGGTAGGTCCGGGGCGTGACAATTTAATTGGTATCAGAGCCTTAGTCCATAAACTTCATAATGAAGTCTCAAAATTCTCTTTTTGAAAATATTTTGAAAACCATGAGCATAGAAGTTTTGTACTTGGAGAGCTTTTGGTACTTGGGTTGCAAGGTCTCTAATTGTTAAGATGGTACCCTTAGCAATTGGTATGGCGGTGACTCGAGCCAAAATGTGTCTTAAGTACCTATCCGTCAATTGACATTTGATACGAGTCTAACGACTCTTTCCGAATTTCTTTCAGAAATGGACGGTGGTGGCAAGGTTACGAGAAGGAACCCGACGGGCCGTGCACCGGTGGCGACCGGGCAGGGAAGCCGTGGGACCTCGAGAGTGTCTAGAGGGGCGAGCCGTGGAGGCCGATCGCACACTGTGAGCGACGGTCATGTTGACACCGAGGATGAAACCTACTGGTCCTATGAGGACTCGACTTACCAACCGGAAACCGAGCCGGTTGAGACCCCTTACGAAGGGGATGGCGATGATGTAAGTGATGAAGAAGGGGAGAATGACTCCCTAGCAAGAATTGAGGCGCTGCTCTAGCAATATCAGCGGGAGCGCGAGGAAAGGAGGGACCGCCGAAGGCGCCGGGGAGGGCGAACTTCGGGTGGGGCTTCAAGAGGAAGAATCCATGGCGACTCTAGGGCCCACATTGAACCACATGGGGGCCGGGGTGATGGAGGTCCAATCATAAGGATCTCAAAATTTCTCAAGGAGGCGAGAGACTTGGGGTGCAAAACCTTCAACGGAGCAGTTGACATCTCGATCGCCGCAGAATGGATCAAGAGGTTGAACGAAGCAGCCCTTGATATGCAACTCACCCCCGAATTTAAACTAAGGGTGGCGGTGAGATTGCTTGAAGGGACGGCATCCACATGGTGGGATGGAGCCAAGGGAAAGTATGGCAGGACCGTGACTTGGGAGAATTTCCGACAGGAGTTCTTTGCCCAATACTATTCTGATTTTGAGGCGAACACTAAGAGGAGAGAGTATACCCTCCTGACCCAAGGTGGCAAAATGACGGTGAGGCAACTAGAACATAAATTGAGGGAGCTCGCGGAGTTCATACCGGAGTATGTCTGTGACGAGAACAGGATGGTAAATCACTTCTGGAATGCCTTAGACTTGGAGGTGCGTGAGAGGGCAACACAGTTGCCTAACATGACCTTTATCCAGGTGGTCGAGCAGGGATTGAAAGGAGAGAAGGAATGGGAAGAAAGGAAGTTGAAAAACGCCGAAGAGGCGAAGAAGAGAAAGTGGGAGAACCATGGACCTCAGAGTCCTAACAAAAAGAGAAACCATGGAGGAGGATATTTTCGGACACCCCCACTACCATCTAGGGGAAGTCAAGGCCCGGGCAGGCAATCACAAGCCTCAGGGGTGACTCGTTGCAAGAATTGCAAGAGGAACCACCTGGGGAAATGTCGTGACCCTCCTAGATGCTACCAATGCGGGAGCACCAGGCACATGAAGATGAGTTGCCCACAACTGGGCGGAACGAGGGCATCAGAACCAAGTAGCGGGGCTACGGGGACGAGAAACCAAGCCCGGGGTTCCCAATTAACTAGGGGGCATGGAGGAGCAAGCACGAGCAACGCACCATCGGTGAATCAAGAAAGGACTCAAGCTAGAGTCTATGCGATGACGGAGGCGGATGCTCAAGCTAACCCAGATTTCGTTGCAGGTATTACCTCTTGTATACTTGTGTTTTATCCTTAATTAGTCCATAAATTAAAGTTACTAGTCGTTGGGATCATTGCACGAAGCTTTGAGGTCGAACCGGGAGGATTTCGGGTAGTTTCGGGCTGTTTTCGCCCAGGCACGATCGTGCCTAATGGCACGCACGATCGTGCCTGCATGGCAGTAGCTCCCTAGGATTTTTCCAAGCCAGGCACGATCGTGCCTACCCCCAGGCACGCCGTGCCTGGCACCCAGATTGCCGAAAACCGATTTTTCGCACCGTTTTGCGACGTTAAGACCTTTTCTTGATCCCTAACGTGTGTGTGAACATTGTAACCTTCTATAAATGAGTAGGGAGGGTAGGAAAGATGTCTTACATGGTTCATGAATGTAGGGACACTAAAGATTAATGGGAAGGATGCGCGAATCCTTATCGATACCGGGGCGCAACGTTCATTCGTGAGTGAGGCGTTCGCTGAGGGCTTAGAGATACAACCAATGCCGTTGACGCAAACTTTAGTGGTATCGACACCACTAGGGGATGACGTTGAAAGAACCTATTACTATCCATCTTGTGAGGTGGAAGTCGGTGGCCAAACCGTGACGTGTGATTTTGTACCGCTGAGTATGATGGAGTTCGATGCAATCCTAGGGATGGATTGGCTAGAAAAGCATCATGCTAGGGTAGATTGCTACAAAAAGGTTTTGGAACTCAAAGGCAATGATGGGGACACCCTACGTTTCAAGGGGGACCGAGGCAAATCAAATAGCTGTATCATATCCGCCGTGAGAGCAAGGAGTATGATGAGAAAGGGATGCCACGCATATCTAGCATACGTGGTTGACAAAACCAAGGAGGAAGTGAACATCGACGACGTGAGGGTGGTTTGTAAGTACCCGGATGTCTTCCCAAAAGACCTGTCGGGGCTTCCACCTGATAGGGAGATTGAATTTGTGATCGAGGTCGAGCCTGGTACCAAACCAATCTCCATACTGCCATACCGTATGGCACCCGCTGAACTTACCGAGTTGAAAACCCAATTGCAAGAGCTTTTGGATAATGGTTTCATTAGACCCAGCCACTCCCTGGGGGAGCGCCTGTTCTTTTTGTGAAAAAGAAAGATGGGACACTTCGAATGTGTATTGACTATCGTCAACTGAACAAGGTCACAATCAAGAATAGGTATCCTTTGCCTAGGATTGATGACTTGTTTGACCAACTATGAGGGGCAACGGTGTTTTCAAAGATCGACTTGAGGTCGGGTTACCATCAATTGAAGATTAAGGAAGATGACATACCAAAAAGTGCTTTTCGCACAAGGTATGGACATTTTGAATTTCTTGTTATGTCATTTGGGTTAACAAACGCCCCAGCGGCATTCATGGACTTGATGAACCGAGTATTTCATAAATACTTAGACCGATTCGTGACTGTGTTCATAGATGACATCTTGATTTACTCAAAGAGTGAAGAAGAACATGAGGAGCACTTGATATTTGTCCTTGAGACTGTAAGGAATAAATGTAATTAGATTTTGATGATGTTAGGCTAGGATAAATTAGAATTTTAGAGTGCTTAGATTGTATGTATTAGAAATTTTCAATTGTAAGTATTAGTGTAGTCGACAATCAGAGTTGCTCCTTGTGGATCTTATCAGAACTGCTAGGAGAACTGCTTCATGAGAGTTGCTCGTCAGAGAAGCATCAGAGCTGAGAATTGCCTTCAGAGTTGCTCTATGTGAATCTAATCAGAACTGCTCCATGAGAGTTTCTCTTCAGAGAAGCATCAGAGCTGCTCATCAGAGAACCATCAGAGTTCGATGTAAAGCTTCATCAGAATTCAACTTCAGAGAAGTATTAGAGTTCCCTATCTAAGTTCATCAGAATCCAAGGTCAGAATGCCATCAGAGAATCTCATCAGACCTGGATGGACACTTAGAAGATTTCGAAGCTGCTTTCAACGGCCGTATAACAAACGGAAAATCCTCTAACGGCTAGGAGATATTTCATCAAAGGAAAGCATTTAATGCTCATTTAATGAGCCTGATACGTTGTGGAGTAATTGCAGATGATTGACCGAGATTCCTGGAGAATATTATACAAAAATAGAAACCTGCCAAAACTGCGGGTCCAACCGGTCAACTCCACAGTATGCGCATTCAATGCAGTTGTCTCCTCCTCCAACGGGCAGGAAACTCCCAGTATAAAAGGATACTCATGAAGAACAACCGGATAACTTTTGCTCTCTTAATCATTCAAAAAGCTTTCTTGAGATTCAACCTCCACAACCATCAACAAGACAAGCTTACGTTGGGAAGATCAATTCTATTCAAATCCTTCAAACCCAACAAAGAGCAAAGTTCCACTAGTTCTTCAACACTTCAAGATCTTCATCAACACATCCTTTGTAACGAAGCAAGTTGGAGAAAAACTCTATTTTTCAGAACATCTTCTGCAAAGAAGGGCGTCCAAGTAACTGCAGTAGTGAAGTGGTAATACTTCCGGGAAGCTGAGTGAAAGGACCAGTCATCAGGAAGCAGGACTACATCCCGGGTGACATCTAGGCTTGAAGAAGACGTGGAGAACTTCTTAAGTGCTAGGGCTAAAGCTTTGTAACTGTTTACCTCAAAGCTTAGTGGAACAGTGGACTAGAGGAACGTGTTGTTCCTTGAACCACTATAAAAACACTGGTGTCATTTACTTTACGCATTTACTTTCTGCACTTTAGAACCTAACTGCATAACTCCCTAAAAACTTGGACTCTGTGTTCAGCAGATCTTGTTCTCAGAGTTATCAGAAGGGCACTTGCCTTAGTATCTGCTTGAGGCTACCCGGAACTCTTTTCCGCTGCAAGACCCAGTTCTGATCATCAGAACTCGACCCTCTCTGATAAGTCAACTCTGACTTAGAGAAAAGTTCGAAAAAAATTATAACAGTCTATTCACCCCCCCACCCCCCCACCCCCTCTAGACTGTTACCAACTATAAAATATAGAATAACTAGCGTTTCAAGTATAAGACCCAAACATAGAGTGATACTTAAATAAATAGTCTTTCCCCCAAGTTATGAAATACTTATTAGTATATATATACTTGGAAAATATCTGATCCGTAGATCACCGTTTTATTTGGGAAAAATAGTAATAGTCAATATTCTTGACTAAAAACCCCAACCCACCCATATACCTATGAGTGTATAGAACTCCTCATTGTCACCGGAAGCCTACCGAATCCTAAAATGGATTACAGGCATCCATACTCACAACGCCGGAATCCCCCCTATCACTACTTTGACCATGGACCTAATGAGTCTGAACTTCTTCACCCGCCATCATTCACTGGCTTGTGCGATGGGATTCACCCACATGCGATCCACCATCATCTCAGGGGTTACGAAAGGAGGCCTCACAATCAGATCTCTTACCCAAAATCACAGTACTACAATCAACTTGACTGATATCCGCACCAACAGCCTGAACTGTGGTACCAGAATCACAAGGAACGACTGAAATGGTATCCACATCAACAGCCGGAGCTCAGCAGTCCCTTCCACGCAACGCCTCACTACAACACCAAGGCTCTAGCTGATTCATGGTACTACGTCCATACCAAACGCAGTCGTCGACGCCCCACCCACCATCTAAATCAGCGAACTTCGTACATCAACCAATGGTCAACGAGTAAGTCAAATCGTTTTTCTTTATTAGACCAGGAAGATGATATCCCAACCCACCCCCTTTTTTATCAAGACCTTAAACAAATAAGACACAACCGCCCAGATCTCTCGAAAAAGGATACGGGTCAAAGCACTGTGTCCAGCAATTTTCGCCGGACAGGAGGCCATAAAAAGAAACCTCAAATTGGAAATCCAAATGGTCCAGAGAAGGGAGGAATCCTGAGGCGAATCCGGGTCACAAAGGGCTATTCTTCAACGCCGGCCAATTTGGAAAAAAGGGATGCAACGGATTGTGAAAATCCATTGATTTCACCAAGTGTGCAGGGGACCGGTGGAAAGGACAAAGTCGTCACACCGGAATTGCAGGTTATGTGCGTGGGTTTTAGTTCGCAAGTTCAAGAACGAACTGAGAACAACTCTGGTAAGAGACCATCACCAACTGCTCAAGGCGGACCAGACAGAAGGCCGGCCGATTTCAGATCGGAGATTGCATCTCCCTCGAGGCAGGGACCCTCACCAATTAATTGCGTTGGCAGCCTGGTTGGCATGGAATATCACCCGCCTGGCAATGCTCGTACCATCACATGGGCTGAAATTGTTCGGTGTGAATCGAAAGGGGACAAAGGCAGCTCGATTGGACGCCTGGTACCACTCGCACAAGATGATGAAAACCATATTTTCAACCAGGTCACTAAGACCAACGGTTTTATATATCCGGCCATCCCTTCTCAAGCCACATCAGATTCTACCGAGGATTCTGAAAAATTCAATTTTTTTGGAGAAGAGGGTTTTGACTCCATTAAAATTGAATCTAAATTATTTAGATTCGCTATCAGAAACACAGAAATAGTCATTTTTGAAATTCAAAAATCCTCACTAAAAAGGATTAGTTTTAAAACTGTGATTGCAACCCAGATCTACAGTTTTATTCAACAACTTTCATGCTCAGGTAACATTAATCTTAGGCAGTGCAAAAAATTTGGGCCTATCATGATCTCTTCAGTACGAAACAGTTCGGGTTGTTATGTGAAGATTGCTAAGGATAAGGGGAGCAAAATTCTAGTCCCCACGGGCCCACACAATTCAAAGCTCAATGACTTTTTGACATTATTTTCTAATTTTGTTGGATTATCTAATCTAGAGCAGGAGGAACACAGACATTGGGAGCATGATACCTCAACTAATACTGAGGATATAACCATCTCCAAACTCATATTTAACTATGAAGTGCAGCGAGCCTATAACGGGAAGCAAAAACTCCTCTCCCTTGAGAAACAACCACAAATTCCACTTCTTCAGGCTTACTCTGACGCTTCAGACAACTTTGAGCATTCTGATGAATCTTTCTTCTCAGACGATTTTCTAGGTCATGCGACTGAAAGTGATCGTCGCCCTCCTTTATCAAACCAGGAAGAAATCAGGAACTCCAAATTCAATAGAACGATTTGCCGCAAAGCAAAGCTTGTCACCTCCGAAAATTGCCTACCGACGGACAACCTGAACACACAACTAAAACTTTACAGGAAATCTCAGCAAAACAAAAGGCGACACAGCATGAGGACTAGATCACAATCAAGAGATTTCCCTTGGGTCTAGTTTTTGTTTTTTATTATGTTTTCTTTTTTCTCTGTATTTCTGTATTTTCCTTTTATTTGTATTCTTGTCCTGTACTTTTTATTTTTATAAATAAAATTGTTCTTTTTCAAAAAAAAAAAAAAACTCCTCATTGTCTCTATTTCAATATCATAATCTTTGAGTTTTGAGGATCATAATCCTTGGGTACTCCGCCGGTTTGTGAGTGTTAAGGACTCATAAGTCCGAGGGTCCTCCACCAAGTTTTGAGTGTTAAGTACTTTTAAGTACTAGGATCCTCCACCAAGTTTGAGTGTTAAGGACTTTTAAGTCCTAGGGTCCTCCACCAAGTTTGAGTGTTAAGTACTTTTAAGTACTAGAGTCCTCCACCAAATTTTGAGTGTTAAGTACTTTTAAGTACTAGGGTCCTCCACCAAATTTTATAATCCGAGTGTTAAGGACTTTAAGTCCTAGGGTCCTCCACCAATTTATAATCCGAGTGTTAAGGACTTTTAAGTCCTAGGGTCCTCCACCAAATTTTGAGTGTTAAGTACTTTTAAGTACTAGGGTCCTCCACCAAAATATTTTCCTATGATCAACCTTCTATCAACCTAGATAGAGTCTATATCATACTTAGTTACTCATAACTAATTCTATACATAAAGCTTATGTATCACAATCCATGCAAAACCATGCATTTATATAGATTTAGGGAAAAAGGGCAAATAAGCCCTCGAACTAATAAAAAAAGTGCAAATAAGCCTTTTTGTAGGAGGTTTCGTCTGTCTATCGTCATTCGGGGAGGTTCCCGGTGGAATTTTTTTATGAAATTTTTTGAGCAACTTATTCATTAAGTCTAGTTTAGTCATACCGAATTTCAGCTAAAAAATCAATCGGGAAGACACTCAAATGAATTTTTTAATATAACTGTGCAGTTAAACAACGCAGTGTAGTTCCGAAAATCATTTGAGTGTCTTCCCGTTTGAATTTTTAGCTGAAATTTGGTATGGCTAAACTAGACTTAATGAAGAAGATGCTCAAAAAAATTCATCAAAAAATTCCACCGAGAACCTCCCCAAATGACGATGATCAGACAAAACCTCCTACAAAAGGGTTTATATGCACTTTTTTTATTAGTTCGAGGGCTTATTTGCCCCTTTTCCCTATAGATTTATAATTAACATAGTGGAGCAAGGAAATAATTTAATCTACCATAAAAAGCATGAAACGGTCCATGCCAACAAACACTTAAAATATCTCAATAAAATATCTTAATTAAAGATATCTTTATGGTAAGAAAATATTTACTTTATCAAGTAGGAATCACATGGTCAACTTCCATAAAGCAAATCATTTATCTCATAAAGGTTAAGTCCAATCAATACGGATACTTAGCAATAAAGTAAAAATATTTACTTAATATTTAAAGTAAGACAACCCCTTTCTTTAGCACATTCAAAAGCTTCGGTTCACCATAATAAAGTTAGCAAGAAAGCTTTCCATAAACTATACATATCAATGTATTCAACATAATATCAAATCAAATATGGAAATATATTAACACACATAAGATATCACAAACGGCAAGGCATGCTCATGCAGACACGTATCTAATTATAATTAAAGAACAGTTCTGTCAAGCTCTATCCTTTGTTCTTGAAGGAACTGTGAGCGGTTCTGTCCGCCATTCCACCTACATGGTTAGTCATTAACAAAACCACATATTCAACAGTTGCGTTGTCGTTGGCGGTGATAGCAAGTTCGGCCATCCTTGATATCGGCCTTAACTCAGAATCTTAGATATAGTCAGGGGAGATATGTATTATCGATCCAGATCTAGATCCAGACACCACCACACAAAAGTGGATTAAAAAGAGCCGTACATTAAATCACGATATTGTTGTAGCTCTTATTCAGGCCTATTTCCAATTCCAATGAAAATTCCGGCCCATCTGTTTTTTTATTCGAGGCGCTTTGGGCCTGAAGCGCCGCACGCACGGTTCATTGATGGCGCTTTTGAGTAGGAAGCGTCGCACGCATCATTAGTTTTTTAAGTATAAAAATAATTTGGGAATTATTTGGAGGCGATTTATCATAAAAAGCGCCGCACAGTTCTGTAAAAAAATATTAAAAAATAAAATTTCGACTAATAGAGGCGCTTTGGCTGAAAGGCGCCTCTAATGAAGCGCCTCTGTTTGGCGTTTTTCCACTAGTGAAGGGTGTAGTTTATTGGCTTGTGCAATGGACTAATGGTAACAAGGAAGACGCCACTTGGGAGAAATATGATGAGCTAACAAAGAGATTTCCGGGGTTTGTGGAAAGAAACATGACAGCTTGAGGACAAGGTGTATTTGTATGGGGTGGATTGTTATGAATACATTGTATTTTTCCTTTTATTGGGCTTTTGGTGTGTGTTTGTGGGTCGCATGGGCTAGGCTGTTTGGAAGTGGCTGGTGTTATGTTACTAGTGTCTATTAACTTCGGATAGCTACCTTAGCGATCCTGGGGTATATTAGCCTGTTTCAGCTCATATGTACGTATGCGTGAACTAATACGAATTTCTTCCTTCTTCCTTCATTTCTCTTATGTTGATCAACCAAATCAATTCGAAATCTATTTCTCTTTAAGGATTTCCTACATAGATTACTGCTCGTTCTTCGAATCACTTTCCTAGAACGTTGCAATATGTGGAGTTGAAACGGAAAAGAGGGGTAATGAGAATGGGAGGGCGGTGCATCGGTTATTGTAGATTCAATCTCGTCCGTACAACGGCAACTGAGAATCGTAAGCAGCTCCTGCCCCTGGCCTGTGATCGTCAGACTGGACTGGGCGCGATATGAATGCAGAGAAAGAATTAATTTGGCTTAATTAATGATCTAGGGCAATTCTAAATACAAACACGTATTTACTAAGTGCAACCCATTATTTTCGTAATACCTATAGTACCCTTATTACAAGTTTACAACACAACTGTTTTCCTTGACTCTCTTATCACAAGGCCATCTTCAACGGCGACCACTTCCTCCTCGGCGCTAACGCCGATCACTCCGTAGTTAAAAAAAGCCATCTTTGACACCAAAGAAACCCATTTCTTTTCACGGCGCAATTGTCATGCTCTTCCCCACTTCGCCGGATTTGTTGCTGGTATATGGAATTCCGTTTGTTCCCATATTGAATCTAGTCCATGAGAGGAAGTTTTTTGTTAAGAAGTAATTCTTAAAAACTATTAGTTGAAGGATACTACATATTTTAAATTCAGTTTAAAAAACGATTGAGCAATTTATACAAGTAGATGCTGAGATGCAGGCTCAACCTCTGAATGAGTTGATTGAGTTTATTAATGGAAGTTCTTTGTGTAATGAAATTTTAATGAATCAAATGAATAGAAGTAGAGTATATGTATTAAGTAGTGATGAACAATTGAGCATCAGGAGGATTACTAAGTACTTACTTTTATTCTTAAAATAAAAATAATAAAAAAGTGCTGGTTTTTTTACCTGGCTTTAATCTGAATCTTCTGGAGCATTGCGATGGCCGGTGGGTGAAGAGACACATGGTGCGGTGGTGCAGTCTGTGATGAAGACTGGGGGTCTTACTTTACCGATAGAAAAGAATACGGAGTATATTATTAGGAAGGGTAAATTTGTAAAAGTAACTAATTTGTTTTAAACGGAGGCTGCAGTTAGTAAAAAATGGTGTGTATTTAGAATTACCCGTCATCCTAAAATTTACTGGGTAGTCCCCCCAATATTTCGGACTCGAAGCCCAATGGTCTCTTGTATTGCTCATTTCCTTTTATTCGGCCCAATCATTCTTATATTACTCATTTGCTTATTCTTGTGCTTCTTTATTAATTTAACATGGACTGAGAATATAATTAAACACTATTAATTTACTCAATTAATCATTCATGATGTGATTAATATACTAGTAATTAACGAGTTTTCAAAATAATATTATATTCATGAAGTCTACCAATTATTCTTTTTGTAATTAGTATTTATAGTTTTCAAATAAATTTTATTATTAAGGAATAATAATCCAGGTTCAAACAACATAGGGATAGTACAACTACCTATTATAACAAACGTTCAATTGATGAACCGAATAAAAAAGAGCTTCCCTCTCTAGGTTTTGGAGAGCTCCCTCGCTCTAAGTGTAGGGTTTTGTCTTTCCGTCGCACGAGCGTGCGGCTAGTTTAGGCCAATTTTTCGGCGCCAATTTAAGGGGCAACTTTGGAACTCCTGCTACAGGGTTTGGGTAGAGTGTGCGACGGGTAGGAGGCTGGAACTTTTGAGTGTCATTTCTCTATTGTCTTGGCCGACGTAGGAAGCATGCTTGTTGGGGATTTGGATCGCGATCAGAGTGCGAGCCGTAGCATACAAGAGACGACGGATGTTGCTAAAAATAATGGACAAATGTGGAGGCAACATGAGCAATGAGTAGATGGGGAGTGGTGAAGGGCTGAACAAGGGAGAAGACAGATCGACGGTTTTCCCCCCTCCTGAGCCGCCGCCTGGGTCTGCTTGCAGGTCTTTACATTAAAGTACTCTATTTTATTTCTGGCTTTTCCTTTAATTCGTGTGAATTATGCTTTTATCTAGTGTTGTTTTCCCTAGGTGATTCTTGTTTGATTTTTACTTTTGGCACGTGGCAAGTACATTATAGGATAAGTGATGAAAATACACCATCGATCATGATTGGCTTACAGTTGTCCAAGTGGGGATTATCGAAATTAAACTTATTGCTCCTGAGTGAGTGATAAATTCTGAGTGTGGTCCCAGGGTATGAGTAATGTTTTCTAGTCTTTCTTGTTTGTCTATCGTGTCTGGTCTTGTTGTTGTTTGGTTGGATTCTATGGTCTTAATATAAGTCATTTTCTCTATAAAAAAAATCCAGGTTCAAAATGGGAGAGGTGTCAGATGAAGACTATATGAGATAGACTCAAGGTTGCCCAAGATTGGAAAAAGAGCTATGAGAATAAACGTCGGAGGGCGTTGGCGGAGTTTGAAGTCGGGGATAAGGTATTCCTAAGGGCGTTGCCTTGGAAGGGAATTATTTGATTCCTTACTCGAGGTAAGCTCAACCCGCGTTATATCAGTCTGTTCAAGATCCTAGAGAGGATCGGGGTCGTGTAATATCGTCTTCAATTAACTCCAGAACTAGAGAAGATTCACAACGTGTTTCATGTTTCAATGCTTAAAAAGTATGTGCGAGATCCGTCACATACTCTCGAGAAGCACCCTGATGGAGTATATGACCCAGGGACCCCCAGCCCATAGACTCCTACTTCTCCTACACAGGCCCATCAAGCCTAATGAGCTCAAAAAGCCCAAACATAGCGGCCCAAGTATTAAAAAGCCCACGGTGCACATAGTGGTGCCTTCGGCCCTATAGCCGAGGGCTCTAAATTCCATAGAGCAGCTAGATTTGAGCATACAAAGCTACTGGGAGAAAAATGCAGAAAATAAGAGCCTTCGGCTCCTAGGCGCCCTCAGCACATGGGTAGCCTTCGGCCATATTGAGCCTTCGTCCACGATATAGGCCTTCAGCTATGGAACACGCAGTGAAGATTCCCTTTGGGGACAGACAAATGATAAGTCCGTATTTCGACACGCATTTGATGCGTGTACGGATCGAATTTTGATGATTTTCCTGGCTTTAAGGCGTTGCAAGTCTCAATTTTGGCTCAAGTTGTGTTTAACAGGCGTTGGATCGAGTTTCATTGCATTTGGAGTTGATTTGAAGAAGTTTGAGTCCGGCAATCGACGCTTGAAAGGCATTCGGGAAGGATTTGAAGGCGTTCAAGAAAGATTTGAGAGATTTGGAGGTCACCGAGAGATTCACGACGAAATTCTGATGAAGAAAGAGCATTTGGATCGACCTCGTAGGCATCTGGTAGCGTTTGGAGCAAGAAAACGAAGGAAAAGTGAAGAATAGGGTCAGGCACGGTCGTGCCTGGAGTTAGGCACGCCGTGCCTGATGCGAAATTATCCTGCGAGCTACTGGAGGCCAGGCACGATCGTGCCTGGCAGCTAGGCACGCCGTGCCTGGAATTTATCGAGGAACCGATCTACTGGAGGCCAGGCACGGTCGTGCCTGGCAGCTAGGCACGCTGTGCCTGGACGCGAAATTCGGCCTTCTTCCGTAGGCACAGTCGCAGGCACGGTCGTGTCTGGCACCGTGCCTGGCCGCGATTTGTCCTAATTCGACCCAAATTTGTTGATTTCTATAAATAAGGCCTCCATACCCACTTTTCGGGGTTACGAACTTTGGAGAGAGGCCTAGGGACGAGTTTTACCTGCGTTTTTACGTTGTTTAATCCAAGAACCTGGGATTCTTTGTAAGTTCAATTCTTTAATTAATGACAATTATTTCTATTCATCCCAATTCTTTTGATTCGTCAATTATGAGGCGTGAGTAGTTTAATTAGGGATTTGGGGTTGATGAAGGGGTTAATCATGATTGATGGCTAGATTCTTGTCGGTTTAATTGCATGAATGCCGTTTAATTTGTGTATGAATAATTTAACTGATATCTCTTGTAACCTAGATGGCCACTAGAATTACAATTGCTTATAGAATAAATTAAGAGAGATCTAATTTGTTCTAGGACACATTCACACACACTTAATCGTTCGCTAAGAGATTAGTAGCGATTAAGGGGCCGTAAGCTCGCTCGTTTTGGCAATAATTTAGTAGGATCTTGTCGCATGAGAGATCAGCCTGGACCCCTAAATTATTGTACTCTACGCCGCGAGAGCGGTAAGAACTTAGTAATGATTAGCTAGGCTCAATTAAATTAAATTGATGTGATTAGGCCTGTTCTGCCAGAAATCTGGTTAACCCCGGAATCAATTCCTGTTCCCTTCATCGTTAATTAAGGAAAACCAAATCTTTTTATTCGCTCATTAGCATTAGTTTTAGTTTAATCAATCAACCAATCTCGCACAATTGCATTTTTATTTTATTTATTTCTTTTTAATCGCTAAGTTTAGTTAATCTTTATTTCCCTTTTGTCCGTCCCTGTGGAGACGATACTCGTATTTTACACCACTTTTCGACAACTATTTTAAGTGCGAGAAAACACACATCAGTTTTTGGCGCCGTTGCCGGGGACGGTGTCGGTTTTAAGGGTTAATTAATTTCAGCGAGATTTTTTTTAGTTAGTTTTCTTTTAGTTTTTCCGTGGGATTTTTCTGTGCTAACCTTTCAGGTATTTTTCTAAGAGGCATGAGATGAACCCATTCAGCCAAATTCCTGGAGAAATTCCTTACCCTCAAACCTCCATGGAATATTCACCATTTACGCCATACCCTCCTTACACTCCTCCTCAATATTACACACCTCATCAAAATTACTCTCCTACGCCACAAAACATTCATCCTTCTTATCCGTACACTCCAACCACACAACCCTTTCATTCTGATTCTTACTATCCTTCATCACATTACCCTTGGGTAAGCGTAAGACGAGGCTCCATTCTTGAATTTATGCTTCTAAATAAAACGCCTGAGGAAATATCTGAATGTTTTAAGGATATCATTTGTTCCTTCTGTGGAGGAGATCACCATTTATGTCTTTGCCCCATCAAACCTCTATATGACCATCCTTTCCAGGAAACTGCTTACCCCACTTCTTCCTCCCCACAATTTACGAACACAAATGTTTCAGTCACTCCTACGTCTTTGCCGAGCTATGAGCCACAGGATGAAGTGGAAGAGATAATTTCAGAGAAGCTGTCTGACATGGAAGAAACACTCAGGCAAGTCATGCAAGCAATTGAGGCGTGCATGGAAATTCAACAGCAATCAAACACAAGGATGCAGAACATGGAGAATCAATTGGGGCAGATTATAAAGGCTTTATCTGAGGAGTCCAAGAGATCTCATCCTAGAGACACAGAAGCCCAACCTGAGGAAACCAATATGGATGATCATGTGAGTGAGTCGGACTGCGAAGGTGGGAATATGGCGGATGATACACTTCCTGATGTTTTTGAAGACCCTGATGAGAACGCTGTTAACGAGAGTTGGGATTCCTTCATGGGGAGTGATACAGAGTCCGGAGGAGAGGTTGTGAATGTTCATGATATCTGTGAGGAAGAAGAGGACTTTTCTATGGTGCAGTTTGATTACGAGGATGAGAGTTTCATACTTCACTTCTGTGCTGATGAGGGTTATGAAGACCATGTGTTGCCTACGTGGACTAAAGAGTTTAAAGATCCGCGACACCTAATGGCATTTGTTGAGAGGAAACTGGAGACGTTGACTATAAGTGCACCACTGCAGTCTTTGCTATTTAAGAGCTTACGAGGTATCGTCGGACAAACGACGTTAAAAATAGCGCTTCTCGGGAGGCAACCCGAGCTTATTTCTACTTTTGTTTTTTTTCTTTGTTTGTTGTTTGGTTGTTTTGCTTTGTGTTTTTGTTGCAGCTCAGGGTCTTGTTATATGGGTAATGTGCCAAGGATTACATTGACTAAGTTTAGTTCTGCACCGACCAGCGCAATAGGGAAGTTTCTTTGACTCTTTTACTCGTTTGTTGTAATAATGACTTGAGTTAAGTTGAGCATGCGTGTCCCTATCCTCTTTACCCCCTTGTGCATAGTGCATTTTTGGTCATCGAGGACGATGCCAAAGTTTAAGTGTGGGGGAGTGAATTGGGCATTCGGGCAGTAGTTGTTACATGTGATTGGCTAAAGTTAGCATGCGCAGGTGTTAGTTGTATATTCATAGGAAATTCATGCAAAATTTTTGAGAATTTTTCTTTAAACTGTGTCTTTGTGAGCTGGCTAGCGTTTTGACTATGTTTTTAGAACATCTTTGAAGTGTTTAGGCTTAAATTGCTTGCACTATAATCTATTTGTTGAGAGGATGAAGGCATTAGTCATCCATTGAATTTTCCATTAATCATCTACCCCGCCTGAAAGAACCCTTTAGGAGAAGCCATTTTGAGCCTGACCGTTTATTGATTACCCAATTAATTAAGCTCCATAGCCAAATGGCCTGTTTCCTTACCCGTGAATATTTCTGACTTAGTCTTGATGTTTAGGGAATTAAGGGAGTAATTTGTTAAGTTTAGGGAATTGTGTGTAGGAGCCATTTTTGGCACTGTTCCTATGCCCCAAATGGGGTAAGAGCAGTCACTTTTTAGGAATATGATACTTTCGAAGATTGCATTGTAGGCATGGATTCACTTTTAAATAAATGAACTTAAATTGCTATTTTTTCCTTGGTGAGGCCGTGATTAGAATGGGGTAATGTCTAGTGAGAATCCGAAAGGTGAAAAATTAATATAGCTAGACCTCTTACTTTGCGAAAAAGGGAATGGGAGCCCCGGTCAAAAATCGTAAGATGAGACTTGGGTATCTTTCGAAAGAAACGGTGTTCTCGTGCCAACATGACATGGAAAACTAAACATAAATAATGAATTTGGAGGCTATTGAAAAATTAGCTTTAGTCCTTCTCGTACTTCAAGTATACGTCAAAGCACAAAAGTGCCGAGACGGTTTAGCTTAGTTGTACACCATGTCTACTCGTTGCATAGGCTTAAATGATTGTTCCTAATTTGTGGCCTACTGAGTTCCATGTTCCTAAGAATAACTTTGAAGTTCCTAAATACATTAAGTCTTTGTTAGAATATTTCTAGCTCTCAAAATAAAGGGACTATTATCATTAACCATTCACCATCAAAGTCACAAGTCCTTCTGATCAGTAGCTAGCTTATTTGTGTATGCTGTCATTACTTTGAGGATGTTGTGAATGATTGTGTCAAATAGTTTAGCTTGAGTACAAAGGTGTAGTTTAGGGAAGAATTTTCTTGGTTTAGATTGTCTGTCCTGTGAATATCCCTTTAACTACGTGTGTATGCTAACTATTTTAAATTCTGTGTGGTGATTATCGTAAGTCCCGTTGTTCGATTTGCTTGAGGACAAGCAAAAGCTTAAGTATGGGGGAGTTTGATAAGTCCGTATTTAGACACGCATTTGATGCGTGTCCGGATCGAATTTTGATGATTTTCCTGGCTTTAAGGCGTTGCAAGTCTCAATTTTGGCTCAAGTTGTGTTTAACAGGCGTTGGATCGAGTTTCATTGCATTTGGAGTTGATTTGAAGAAGTTTGAGTCCGGCAATCGACGCTTGAAAGGCATTCGGGAAGGATTTGAAGGCGTTCAAGAAAGATTTGAGAGATTTGGAGGTCACCGAGAGATTCACGACGAAATTCTGATGAAGAAAGAGCATTTGGATCGACCTCGTAGGCATCCGGTAGCGTTTGGAGCAAGAAAACGAAGGAAAAGTGAAGAATAGGGTCAAGCACGGTCGTGCCTGGAGTTAGGCACGCCGTGCCTGATGCGAAATTATCCTGCGAGCTACTGGAGGCCAGGCACGATCGTGCCTGGCAGCTAGGCACGCCGTGCCTGGCAGCTAGGCACGCCGTGCCTGGAATTTATCGAGGAACCGAGCTACTGGAGGCCAGGCACGGTCGTGCCTGACAGCTAGGCACGCCGTGCCTGGACGCGAAATTCGGCCTTCTTCCGTAGGGACGGTCGCAGGCACGGTCGTGCCTGGCACCGTGCCTGGCCGCGATTTGTCCTAATTCGACCCAAATTTGTTGATTTCTATAAATAAGGCCTCCATACCCACTTTTCGGGGTTACGAACTTTGGATAGAGGCCTAGGGACGAGTTTTACCTGCATTTTTACGTTGTTTAATCCAAGAACCTGGGATTCTTTGTAAGTTCAATTCTTTAATTAATGACAATTATTTCTATTCATCCCAATTCTTTTGATTCGTCAATTATGAGGCGTGAGTAGTTTAATTAGGGATTTGGGGTTGATGAAGGGGTTAATCATGATTGATGGCTAGATTCTTGTCGGTTTAATTGCATGAATGCCGTTTAATTTGTGTATGAATAATTTAACTGATATCTCTTGTAACCTAGATGGCCACTAGAATTACAATTGCTTATAGAATAAATTAAGAGAGATCTAATTTGTTCTAGGACACATTCCCACACACTTAATCGTTCGCTAAGAGATTAGTAGCGATTAAGGGGCCGTAAGCTCGCTCGTTTTGGCAATAATTTAGTAGGATCTTGTCGCATGAGAGATCAGCCTGGACCCCTAAATTATTGTACTCTACGCCGCGAGAGCGGTAAGAACTTAGTAATGATTAGCTAGGCTCAATTAAATTAAATTGATGTGATTAGGCCTGTTCTGCCAGAAATCTGGTTAACCCCGGAATCAATTCCTGTTCCCTTCATCGTTAATTAAGGAAAACCAAATCTTTTTATTCGCTCATTAGCATTAGTTTTAGTTTAATCAATCAACCAATCTCGCACAATTGCATTTTTATTTTATTTATTTCTTTTTAATCGCTAAGTTTAGTTAATCTTTATTTCCCTTTTGTCCGTCCCTGTGGAGACGATACTCGTACTTTACACCACTGTTCTACAACTATTTTAAGTGCGAGAAAACACACATCAACAAACCACCGCATTCAATGCGGCATCACGTCCAACCACCGCATTTAATGCGGTGCACATGCGAATGCCCGTGCCACCCTGATAGAGGTGACCCTCGGTCGTTAGATTAGCGACACGTGTATGTGCTTAACATTTATGGCTGCTATAATTAGCAGCCCCTTTCCCCTTGTAAAGGATCCCAACATCTCGAGTTCATTTAATATATTTGACTGTCTCTCTCTTACTTGCTTGCTCTGACTTCTCTCTAGGTTATTTCCCGCAATAACCCTTCGGATAAGCTACCTCCCGGTACACTATCCATCACCCCGATGGAGATACTTGAAGATTTACTGTATGTAGTGCAACCGGTGATGGTTATGGACCGATAAACAAAGAAGATGAGGAGCAGGGCTGTCCAATGCTAAAAGTGTTTTGAAAAAATAACCGAGTCGAGGAAGAAACGTGGGAGATCAAAGCCTCGATGAAAGAGCAACTCCCATTTCTCTTTGATTAGTCAAGTGGATTTCAGGGTCGAAATCCCATTTTAGGGGGGTAAACTTGTGCCATCGTCCCCCGGGTGTAAAATTTTTGTCGGTTAAATGTAATAAATTTGAAAGTGTGACGAATAAAGATGGATAATTCATTCTGCTTATCTAAACTTTATAAGTACTAAATTTATGCGTGGGGTCCACATCGGGGCACAGGAGCATCCTTAAGTGTTCCGTGGCCACATTATATTTATCTTGGTATTGATAATATTTTATATTGGATGAATAAATTAATTACGGACCAAGGTTGTGCCTTTTAACTAAACTAGTATAGTACCCGTGCGATGCACGTGATGATATTTTTTTAAAAATATTTAAAATTATGGTAACTCTAATTAGGGGTGTAGTCAGGGGTGAAGGTCGGGGTGGACCAATACAAAGTTTTTTTAGACAAATTTTTATATTAAAATATACTCCGTAAATAATTTCAAATTTGTGGTGGACGGAGCTCGAATGGGCCCTTCTACATCCGCCGCAAATTCTAATAGATAAAGTCATAAAGAGTTTATTCTTAAATATCAATGCAATAAACTTATAGATAAAAATATGACTAAAGTTATTATGAATGAACCGTCACAGTCACTATAGTATAAACAAACACATTATTATGGTTACTAAAGTTATTTATATAGATGTATAGTCAATAAAGTATATGAAATCACATTTTTATCCACTACCTTCAATAGACATATATTTGTCATTAACGGATAGATATTTGCATCTTGGCATGTTACCCGTTGAGTCAGCTTTTAAATGGGTCCTTACCAATTAAAATCGAATTTTGAATCATTTTAATTTGGTGAGTTGTGATTCCGATTGAACATTGTTTCAGTTCAGAGAGCAAATTGAGCAATTACAGTGAATTTAGGGATGTATTTGATTTTTGGCCCAATAATTAAAAGTTTTACAAATTCTCAAATACTTCCTTCTATTAAATATTGTTTTCTTACATTAATAACACTTCAATTTGACCAATTAATAACACGTGAGCAACATACAATTGATATTGAACAATCTTCTGCATGAAGGTCAATGTTTCTCCTAAATTCTGTTCTCAACTACAGAGTAAATAAGTAATCGAGCATTCGATCCATTCACATCTATATCCATTTATATCGTATTTTACACTTTGCCTAATTTTTGCAGGATTAACCTTCTTTAGATCCGGTGTTCAGGTTCATCAACCAAATATTTTATAATTAAATGAAAGTTGGATTAGAAAAACTACAAATTTTGGTTTCAAGTTAGGTAATTTTCTTAAATTATTTAAAAATCAGACTATTACGTTTTTCCATTCAGTTTCATTATTGAATCAGTTAAAAATGTTAATCATATATTAATTGTATATTCTATACTATCAATCACATTTCACTTTTTAAAAGTATACAAAAAAGTGGATATTTGGAAAAAAAATAAAAGTGGTTCAATAATACATTGTTGACAATCTAAAACAATATTATTGAGTTTTCGGCTTCATGAAACTTATTATAGTGCATTATCGGTCAATGCTTCTATTCATAAGTCGGTGTTACAACCTTTATACAATCGTACAAAGGCAGATTGGCCTCTAAATGTTTAACACACCTTGTGTGACACCGCGCCCGTATGTACTTCACTATAAGAAACTTCCTCAGTAATGAAAGGATATACCGTGGTTAAAAGTCCAAATACTGTCATAAAAACCTTTTAGTGACAGGAAATATCCTGTCATGGCCTCTCACTACTGCTTCCGTAGTTAAAGACATATAATGACGGGATAGTCCCATCATTAAATAATGTAGGATGAGAGTAAGTATACCCTCATTAAAAACTTTTTCGAGAATGGTATCCTCTCCATAATTAATACCGACCACTAATTTCATATTATTAAAATATTTTTTGGTCATTAAATAATATTCAATTTTGGTTGCAAATGTGTGTTGTAATGAAATTTATAACTATTATTACAAGGAAATACAGAAACAAAAAGGTCAATATAACAAACACAATTTTAATGATTAACAACACAAGTTTTTAACATCTGTAACGGGAATTCATATTGTTATTACACACTTAAAAATGGGAATTCACATTGTTATTACACACAGATGGATTCAAGCTATAAACATCACAATCTCACATTTATGCTATCTAACTCGGCATTCAATCCATGGACTTCTCTCTGTTTTTTCAGCAGGGAAGCAATTGATGGATTTTTATACTTGAGCATTTTAAGATTTCCATTTGCTGTATTGGTCAACTAAGCTTTCCAAATCCATGCTTCTTTTGTGTTTGAACAGTTTTTACCTTCAATAGTGACATCACATGCCTTCATAGAATTCCTGAAAAAATTCAAATATCAGACAACACACACACACATTTTATAAACCAGCATATAATCAATATCACAAGAGATATCAATGAATCAACAAGGAGACAAGGAGCAGCCACACTAATTAAAACTTCACAAGCCCCTACCTCTCAGTCCTTTAAATTGGTCCAATCTACCTTGTCCAAGTTCAGTTGATCCCTCCCTCCCTCCCTAGCCAATCATACCTTGTTTCTGTATAAATAAACATACATTCTTTCTGTTTTCAGAGAGGAAACAGAGATTTCAAGTGCAAAGAAAATTTAAGAAATTTACTCAAAAAACTGTAAACTAAAAACACATTACTTATAGCAACCGAACAATCTGGTCATGCAATTTTAGATATTCGGATAACCTGAAATGTATACAAGTGTAAACAATATTAGAGGTCTTGTAAATTAAGTCTTGAGAATTCAGAACATAATACAAAACATCCATTTTCATCAAATGAAGTTGTGATTTTATCACAAAGCTAAAAGTAGTGACACACCTGGTTTAGGCTAGAAGAATTAAACTTAAGCATCTGTTAAACAGCTTTCAGATAGCAAAGGTAATAGCTTTTTGCAAAAAAAAAAATTGAACTTGCAGCACTATGATTTTAAATGTCCAGAACCACACAATTAAGCCAATATCCTTAACCAATTGGACAACATTTTTACATTACAAAGGAACAAAAAATTCAATACACTTAACAGAGGATGAAACCTTAATTTGGATTAAAATTAGATGAATTTGGAACACCAGACCTCATATAGATGCAATTCACATGAGATTGAAGTATGCACAAAAGTTAGTACTCAGAAATTAAAAGAAATACTCTATACCCATATGTAAATGCACCAATCTGATGCCATCTCGAGAAAAAATGCTATGTCAACATTAGTGCAAAAATCCAGCGGAGATGAATTAGGCAAAGTCCATCGACACCATTCATGGTCGTTGCAGCGAGTGGCGGATTTGGAGTAGCAGCGAGTGACGGATTTCGAGTGCAGCGAGCGGTGGATTTGGAGTAGCAGCGAGTGCGTGGCGGATTTCGAGTACAGTGAGCGGTGGATTTCGATTCGCGGCGAGTGGTGGATTTCACGTTGCGAACCTGCGGCGCGAAGGAGGAGGGGTATCTCAAAAACGAACTCTAGCTTTTTTAGGTTAAAAAGAACCCTAGCTTATACTCTGTATTTATTTGTTAGAGTTGGGGATAACTGGAGCTAAAATATCTTTTGATAAGTAATAATGACGGGAGATGTTATGGTTTTCTAATTCTATGACCAATTACATAAGTATTAGCTACGGTTTCTTTTTACTCTCATTAAAACGTCTAAAATGTTTACATTTAATGAGGGGTTTTTGTTACTATCGTTAATTTTCGTCACTATTGATTGATATTTTTGTAGTGCTTGAATTTGAAAGTTGATGTGTATTTGCATTTCCTAACGAATAAAATTCGTGTAATCGATTGGCATATTTGATTAATGTACGATTAATTAAATTAATTATCGGGTCCATAATATTGAGAATGGGCTACCAAATATTTATTCAGGTCAATGTAATAATTATAGAAGCCCAATAAAATGCCAACAAAAGTTGGGAAAAAACGTTTGGACAACCCGAGTGCTATTTTGGCCCAACCCTCCGAAAATAGCAGGAATAATTGGGAGGGACTTCCTACACCCACTTGAGATATTCTACCAGTCAAATGACTCCCAAAAATCATTGGGAAGAGACAATTTAACATGGTTGGGCGGACTTTGAGTGAGATGATGTACTAGACAAGCACCCACTCTTTTTGGCTTGTCTACACTTTGATTGGGGTTTGATTGAAGGAGGATATTTCCCCTTGCCTTCTACCTCATACGGACAAGAGGAGCCAGAGAAAGCTTGGAAAAACTCTCTCAAAACAACAACTTTGAAGGAGGGAACTAGATAATCCAGCAAGAGATAACTTGTGTTGAAGGTAAGAACTCCCATAAGTTCTTTAACTAGTATTACTCTTGTATGATTTTTAAGAAATCATACGATGGATTAAACATGAAGTTCTACATGTTTAAAAGTGTAGAATATTGTTATAATGTGGTGGTATTTAACTTAGAAGAGTCGTGGAATCGATAGGAGTTGAAACCACCGGAAACCGCCAAGAAGAAGAAGTTGTTCGTATTGCAGACAGACGAACATCGCCCGGCTTTTGCCAAAGCCGGCCGGCTTTTGTCCAGGCAGTCCAGTTCTAGCTTCTAATTGGTTTAGAACGGGGATTGATCGGAGGGCTTAACAAAGGCGACTATTTCGGCACTTCATAAGGTGAGGATGGCTGACTATATTGCTTATAATCCTTGGATTAATTTCATAAGATTACCTAAGTTAATTAAATGTGATTTTCATGGATTATTAATGATTAATAATGCCTAAATGAAAATGTTGTTGTTTATGAATAGAGGATGCATAATATACAAATTTATGTATAAATGGTGTATGGTTATGCATTATAAGTATGAGGGTATGATGATTGTATAAACCATGAATTATTGTGATAAAATATACTTTTACTTCATGTATAGAAATCATGAATGGATAAAAGTGATATTTTGATCTTGAGATTAAATCATATACGGATTGGGAAATTCAAAGGAATGAACCTTACAACTAAGAATTAGAGAGCTTGGTGGCTTAAAGATTTATGGCTTAGTATTGAATTTACTAGTCGGAAATGATAGTACGAAAAGTGATAGAATAAATCCTAAGGGCTTGGATTGTGAAAGAGGCACCTTAAGCAGTCTTATGAGATGTCTTAAGGTAGAACTGGGTAAACGCTAAGTTGCCGTAGGAGTAGGCCTCAAAGGCTACTCATAGTAGAGGAACTCTAGGCATAGAATTTGCTTAGTGAACTAGTATCGTGACTAGAGGAAGCCTCTAGCACGATGAAGAATGACTGGAGGAAGCCTCCAGCATTCGCGTAGGACGACTAGAGGGAGCCTCTAGCGTAACGTAATGTGACTGGAGGAAGCCTCCAGCACAACGTATGTAAGGTGATTAGAGGAAGCCTCTAACACCAAGTGGAGTGACTAGAGTAAGCCTCTAGCACGACAAAACATGACTAGAGGAAGCCTCTAGCATGGTGAACTAAAATTGATAGGCGTGGCTTGAGGTCACGGGGAAGGGTTAAATGTTTTCAAAGTAAACATGGGCCTTCGGGCCGACCACTTGACTTTATATATAAAGTAAGTATATTTTCAAAGAGGGTAACCACGGTTTATGACCTATAATGTAATATCATTCTATTTGAGGGTCTTGGAAATTGAAACATTGATTATACTAAGTATAGTTGTCATTGTACTTGTCAGGGAAGGCCACCTCACAGTTTCAGGTAGGGGCAAAGGCTTGCTATCATCGTCCGTTGCTTCGGGAAGTTAAAGGAGAGAAGACGTGGTTCGTGCTTCCTCCGTATCTGTTTTCAAAACAATATTATTAAATGCTCATGGATATTATTTTCTGAATAATTATTTGGGGGCTTGTATGCCCGTGTTTGCCACGTGTGGCTTGAATACTTGTATTAATATTTCCGCTGCTTAATTAAATGATTTACATTATGATTGTTTATGGATGTACTATTGTGAATGGTATTCAAGACGCCTAGTATAGTATGGAAGAGTTGGACTGCGGTTGACTATTCGTACTGTACGGCGGGTTGTTGACGTGTCCGGTAGGTCCGGGGCGTGACACCTTGCAATAGAATATCTCCGATGGACGTTTGTTAGCCATTTGCTTCATACAAAAAATACTAAATGCATATCAATTAATATCTGGAAACAACATTTCCCTACCCGACCTGATTCATAAACCGTGATGGAAACATATATATACTCCGTAAGATCAAGAGATAATTACTTCTTCAGAGAAACACACTACTGAGTACAAAAACAGCACGCACCTTCTCCACTTAGCTTGCTTATTTGAGGACCGAGGTGTTGTAGCTAGGTGGCCGTAAAAATAGTTGTGCTATTTATACTTAAAATATGGATAGTAGAGTCTCTTTATGTATCTCTACTTTGAAATGAAATAATAATGAAATGTTGTTATGCATAAAGACAACTGCCTGGATAAAGAAAATATCGATAAACTTTAATGAGCACTCAACTTCTTTACCGAGTGGTTTGTATGTGATTATAGAGAAGAAATCGTGTTATTTATACGTATTTCTCTATTCATGAACAGATCATTATGAAATTTGTATTTTTAATTTCCCATAATCACAATATTTTATTAGTTATGTAGAGATCCTACATTTGTTCAATTACATTAAACAACAATAAATTCATTCAATTACATTAAACAACAAAATAGTGAAATACCTAAAAAGAAAATAATAGACTAAATGTAGCTAATAATTATTCAGCTATCAAACTCGTTTGCCCATTCACTTCCATCCCACCTTTTAAGATCAAATTAACTTCAACAATTAATGATTACACTACATTGCCTTTTCAATTCCCAATAAGCTAGCATATATCATAGGCACTACTCCGTATATTATTCTCGGTGATTAATATGTGAGTTAATATGTGAGTTATTGTTGTTGTACCCACTTTTTGTACATTTGTCTGTATACACGGACAATTTAGAGATAAGTTGTCTTCTTAAGAAATTGCCAGTGTACATAGACAAAATAGTGGGTGGGTACAAAAGTGGGTACAAACAGATTTTTTGTTAATATCTTAAATATACTGTAATTCTATATTTCTATTATATGTAGGTAATAATTATTTGATTAAAATAATGATAGACTAAATGTTGAATGACATTGAATCACCAAAATATTGGAAACAGAACATGTTAGAACTTTTATTGTGGGTCAAGTTTGTCTGTAATGTCTTGTTTAATAAAGTAGACTAGTTATACCATTTATGGTATTAGATTAGTAATTATTATGTAATAAATAAGTTAAAGGGAATAAGGCCCAAAAAGGCCTTGGCCCAACTTCCAAGGTTTACCTAAATCGGTAACCTGTACAGCGCCTATAAATATGCGCCTTGTGTACAGGTGCCGATATCGATCAATACACTTTAGCCTTACACTGCCAATATACTTCTCGATATAATAGAAAGGCGATTTCCAAGTTCTCGACATTGCATAAATCATTCTGGGTAATCGTTCTTCTCTGTTTGTCGATGATATCCATCTAGCTGTGCGTTAGTCTGCATAAACTGGGACCAACAACTGGTATCAGAGCCTGCTCGAGTGTGATCGCCGAAGAAAAGTTTTCGAAGATCTCTGTTTCCTGTTTTCTCGATATTTCGCTATTTTAATCATTGTAATCTTGTTTCTGATCGATTATCTGTAAAAGTTATACCCTTGGACTCGCCAGTCAAAAACAAACCAAGAGTATAGCTTAAATCTCGATTTCAGTAAACTTGAATTTTCGAAGTTCTCGATAGAATGATATCGAAAAGCAGAGTTCTCGGTGTTTAAGCAGGTTTCTCGAACTGAAAACTACTCAGGAAGGATCTCGAGATCAAGGACACTATTAAACAATTGGAAAATCTGTTTAAAAACTGTTTTTCAATTTGCAGGATTTCGATACCGACTTCTCGACATAAGTTCTCGAACTGAGTTCTCGAGTCTGTGTTCTCGATACTCAGTTTTCGATATTATTTCTCGATATCTAGTTTTTTCGACACTGCAGGTTCTCGATAGATCTTCTCGAAAATCAGTTTCTCAAAACCAAGTTCTCGAACTGGGGTTTTCGATACTGACTTCTCGATAAGAACTTCTCGAACCAAACTTCTCGATAAACTAGTTCTCGACATTAAATATCGAAAACAGCTTCTCGATAGCACTTCTCGAACTTACTTCTCGAACCTATCCCTGATTGTTAGGTTTTCGACATTCTGTTTCTAAAATTTTTGATCAAATCACTCGAAAGGTCAAACAGTAAAGATGGAAGCATTGGCACTTGGAAATGAGAACAGACCCCCAACCTTGAGAAGAGGAGAATATCAGATGTGGAAAACAAGGTTCTTAAACTTTCTGGAAGGAAAAGACAACTCGTCTGGAATGCTGGAATCGCTTACTGAGGGCCCAGCACAAATCTGGATGGATGTGACTTCAGATGGTGTAAACAATCCTCCCGTTACTGTTGAGAGAAGATTGAAAGCAAAATCCGAGTACACTGAAGCAGACAGACTCAGAGTCAAGGCAGATTTGATGGCAAAAACGTACTTGCTCCAAGCTATTCCTAATGACATATACATACTGATTGACAGCATGGAAACAGCTAAAGAGATGTGGGATGAAATTAAAAAACTGATGATTGGAACTGCTTTGGGTTTGAAGACGAAGAAGGCAAACATCCTGACTGCCTATGATGGATTTAAAGCTCTACCTGGTGAGGCGCTCCATGAAACGTACAACAGATTTGTACAACTGATCAATGAGATGAGAAAGATCAAGGTTGTCAAATCAAACATGGAAATGAACATACGTTTCTTGTCGAGCCTGCCACCAGAATGGAGAAGAACTGTGAAGAACCTACGTCAACACCTGGATTTGGATGAACTTCATCTATGTACTGTGCATGAGCACCTTCAACAGTTTGTGAATGACACTGCTGACATGGAAGGAAGCTATCCTGACAATCCATTAGCATTAATGATGGAAGCTCAACCCAAGAGTTCATCCAAAGCTCAGAAGAAGAAGAAGAAGGCAGTTGTCGTGATGTCTGAAGAGGAAGATAGTGAGGAAGAGGTGGATGTCGAATCAGAACTGGCCGAACTGCAAAAGAAAATGGCCCTGCTGACCAACCAATTCAACAAACGATTCTCGAAGAAAGGAAGCTCTTCCAAGAAACTCTGAACTTCCTCTGCTAACTACAAATCAAAGAATAATGATCAGAACTCTTCCAGTAGAGCTGTTGCAGCGGAAGACCCTCCCAAATGCTTCAATTGCGGAAAAGCTGGACATGTTATCAAAGACTGTCGCTTGCCAAGAAAGAGGGACTTCAACTACTATAAGCAGAAAATGCTGTGGAACAAGCAGAAAATGTTCATGGCTAAACAAGATGATGACAGCGCTGCAACGCTCACTGAGGGAGATCCATGGCAGGAGGAAAGTTCTGACGATGAAGAAGGAGAAAACTTGGCACTAATGGCTATTGTTGAAAAGGAGGAAGAAGAAAAGGGTGATGCTGCGATCCCCAGTGGAAGTTCAAGCTCAAACCACACTGTAAGTACTTCTGAATCTTCCTGCTCTTGTACATGCAAAGTTCATTCTTTTCAAGAAAAAGATGACATTATAAAGGAGCTAAGGGACAGGTTAGATCACAATTACAAAAACCTTCTCACAAAACTTGACAGAATTTCCTCATTAAGTGTACAACTTGACAATGAAAAGGACATGCTGAAGAAGCGAAATTCAGAAGCAGAAATGCTTACACAGAAAGTTGCAGAACTCACTAAGAAGTTGAGTGAAACTGAAGTAGAACGAAATTGTGAGAAAGGCAAAAAGGATATGCTATTTGATAAAATAACCATTCTTTACAGAAAAATCAAAGAATTAGAAGATTTAATTGCCAAAAGAGGGTAGTCTTAGCAAACCATTTTTCTAAACCAAAAAAAAGACACTCGTTTTTACAACTCTAAAGAAGGTCTTGGCATCACAAACCCCCGTAATTTGAAAAAGATCAATTGTCGTCAGCTTTATGATATCAATTACATGGGTTTGGGATTGACCAAGTTGATGCTCTTTGTCGGAGCAAAAGAAACTGCTGAAGAAGAAGAAACAATGAGATCAAACCTTTCTAAAGCTGAGGTTTCATTCAATTATGACTCCCTAAATGAAAGTTATGCTACAAAAGAACCAGTTTTTTCACATGATGAGAGTGTTAGTCCTTACCCTTCTGAGACAGAAGTTGTGTCAGATCCAGAACCTCCTTCAACCTCTAATTCTGAAAATGAGGAAGAACCCTATATCCCTCCACTAATAAGAAAATTTGAAAAACTTCACATCTCTTTAGAAGAACAAAGAAAAGTTTTTGAAGAAGAAAGAAAAAGCTTTGAAAGTGAAAGGGATAGGTTGCTAAATGAATTAACTCTTTTAAAAGAAAGTTCTCGATCCAACACAACTTCTCAAGCATCTAGTGATACTGATACTGATATTTCTCAGCCTATTCAAGACAAAACTAACTTTTTCAAAAAGGCACCCACTCACTTCAACTCTCCTTTGAAAACAGGAAATGAAGTAAGTAGGAGAGTGGAGAGAAGAAGAGAGTGGCAGCTAAAGAGAGCTGAGATAGCTGAAGGAAAGAAGAAGATGTTTTTTGAAAATAAGAAGTCTTGTTCTAGTGCTGTTTTTTATTCAAATAAATGTCGTTCTAGTTCTTTGACACCACCATGTAGTTCTGTTTCAGTCTCGTGTCCCGAGCTGAATGAATCTGATTTTACTTCTGATCCATTTTATTTCAATAAGAAGTTGTATGCTCCTAGGTTAGGAAATGCATGTTTTAATGATTCTGATCATGAATGTGTTGTGAATTCTGTTCGTGAGAGAAAACAGAAAGAGCACAAACAAAAGAAACAATCTGAGAATAGAGCTGTAGAGGGTATTTATAATTTTCCAAATTTGAAATATCCTCTTAAAGTTCATTCAAAGAAACACTTACAAAGACTCTCTAAGGAAGCAATTTTAAAACCTTATCTCACGAACCAGCCGTGCACACACAGAAACAATGACTCTGTCTTCTCTGCTCCTAAAATCAAACAAAAATGGATACCAAAAGCTGAGCTTGAAAAACAAAAACCACTGTCTGAAAAGGCTGCTGACCTTGGATCACAGCTGAAAGAAAAATTCAAAAAGATATTCTCAATTGATAAGGAAGGACCCATCCTGCGGTGGGTACCTAAAAGCCCTTAATCTGTTTTGCAGGACGGTCATGTGTGGCACTTAGATTCAGCTGCTCAACCCACATGACCAGAATAAAAGAGCTGTTGAGCAATTACACCAAATGCTACGGAGGAAATGTGAGATTTGGAAACAACGCGGCTTCTCCAATCCTAGGATATGGGGATGTCATCTGTGCAAGCGTCACCATAAAGGCTGTCTCATATGTGAAAGGACTGAAGCATAATCTACTAAGCATTGGACAGTTCTGTGATAGTGGCATGGAAGTGAAGTTTATAGCCTGCCAATGTTGTGTGCTGGACATGTTTGGGAAGGTATTATTGACCTGCACAAGAACTTCCAACCTGTACACCATTGATCAGAAGAGTGTACAATTACCTTCTTCCATCTGCCTGCTGTCCAAAGCTTCCTCTGAACAAAACAGTCTATGGCACAGACGCCTCTCTCATCTCAACTTCAAATATCTCACAACTCTATCCTCCAAGAAACTTGTGAAAGGGCTGCCTCCTTTGAAGACTTCCGCTGACAATCATTGTGATGCCTGCAGACTAGGCAAGATGAAAAGGAGCTCTCACAAGTTAAAATTTGTTCCATCCTCCTCCCGACTGCTGCAATTACTACACATGGATCTGTGTGGACCGATGAGAGTCCAAAGCATCAATGGACGCAAATATACACTGGTCATTGTGGATGACTTCTCTCGGTACACATGGACCAAATTTCTGAGGACAAAGGATGAAACAGCTGCAACCATCATAACCTTCATCAGGACAATCCAAAATTTTCTACAAAAGAGTGTGGAGATCATCAGAACAGATAATGGTACCGAGTTCAAGAATCAGTCTCTTGTTGATTTATATGAAACTCAGGGTATCACACAGCAATTCTCTGCAGCAAAAACACCACAACAGAACGGGGTCGTTGAAAGAAAGAATAGAACTCTTGTTGAAGCAGCACGCACCATGCTCATTCAGTCAAAGCTTCCCCATTTCATGTGGGCTGAAGCAATCAACACGGCGTGCTTTACTCAGAACAGAACGTCAATTCACAAGCGCTTCGACAAGACCCCATATGAAACCCTCTTCAACAGAACTCCTGACATCTCATTCTTCAGAGTGTTTGGCTGCAAGTGCTTTGTTCTAAATGACAGAAATGAAAGAAGCAAGATGGATCCGAAAGCTATCGAAGGAGTATTCATTGGGTACTCCACGCAATCAAAGGCATATCGGGTCTATTTACGTGAACACAGAACAGTCATTGAGAGTGTCAATGTTGCATTCTATGAAATGGCTGACTTTGCTTCTGAACATTTCTTGATAGAACCCACACTCTCTGCTCAAAGGAAGCAACCTGATGGAGCTGAAGCAACAAAGCAAACAACGGCTGACAGTGCAATTCTTGACTCTCTATTTGAACATTTCTATGAGAATGCACGCACTGCCAACCCACAATTACCAACAGAAACTGCTCAATCACCATTCATGCCTGACCTCACTGAAATAGAAGCTGACTCACTTCCTACATCTGATCAAGAGGATATGGAGGATCATGGCACGGCAGCAACACAAGCAACTTCACCAGCACAAGTCTCAGAAATACCAGCTCAAGCAGACACAGAACCTGAATCGACCCCTGTGCACTCCACTCCTCAACAAACCACATCTACTACTTTTGAGGACCCGGATCACCCCATCATAACTCCAATCCCTCTAACTCATGAGCGGAAATGGACGAAGGCACATCCTACAGAACAAATTATTGGAGATCCGAGTCGTGGAGTTTGCACAAGAACGGCTACAGCAAATGAATGTCTCTTCTCCTGCTTCATCAGCCAATTTGAGCCAACCAAAGTTTCTGAAGCACTGGCAGATCCTGACTGGGTAATCGCAATGCAGGAGGAGATCAATCAGTTTGAAAGATTAGATGTATGGACCCTGGTGCCAAGACCCCAAAAAAAAACAATAATTGGCACCAAGTGGGTTTTCAAGAACAAAAAGGATGAAGACGGTGTAATTATAAGGAACAAAGCCCGACTGGTTGCAAAAGGGTACAACCAACAAGAAGGAATTGACTATGATGAAACCTTTGCACCAGTGGCCAGAATTGAAGCAATCAGGTTGTTCCTTGCTTATGCTGCTCATAAGAGTTTCACCGTCTATCAAATGGATGTAAAGACTGCGTTTCTGAATGGAGAACTGAAAAAAGAAGTTTATGTGGCACAACCAGAAGGCTTTGTTGATCCTGAACGCCCACATTATGTCTACAAGCTGCAGAAATCTCTGTACGGACTAAAACAGGCAGCGAGAGCCTGGTATGATGCACTGTCTGACTTCCTAGTGCACTCAGGCTACTCGAAGGGGAAGATAGATCCAACTCTTTTCATCAAGCGAGAGAACAGTGACATCATGCTGATACAAATCTATGTAGATGACATCATATTCACCTCGTCCAATCCGAACTTCTGCGAAGAATTCAGCAACTTGATGCACACTGAGTTTGAAATGAGTATGATGGGAGAGTTGAACTTCTTTCTTGGGCTACAGATCAAGCAATTGCCAGACGGAATATTCATCAGCCAGTCGAAGTACATCCATGAAATGCTCAAGAGATTCAAGATGGACAACAAGTCAACCATGAAAACCCCCATGTCTCCCTCACAAAAGCTCGACTCTGACCCTTTAGGGATATCAGTCGATGCTACCAACTATCGGGCAATCATTGGTTCCTTGCTGTACCTGACATCTAGTAGACCGGATATTGTCTTCGCAACCTGCCTGTGCGCTCGCTTTCAAGCAAATCCTAAGGAATCACATCTGAATCACAATGGTGAGAAACGCATGCTATTCATTGATGAAATTAACAAGTACTGTGACGGAACCCTGAAGATTGTGAAAGAAAAGCTGCAACCTATCAGAGAAGCATTTAAAGAAAGACAGCAAAAGTATGCAGATGCCACAGATGCTGAATTAAAAGAGGCACACAGAATTGACAACATCCTACAAGCAATCGAAAAGCAATTGGATAGAAGAAACTCACTCAAAAACTACGAGCACACGCTGAACCTACGCAAACACTACTTCAAAGCTCAGAAGTGAAGAAACCCAGCAAGACGGCACTTGACCACAAAGGGGGAGATTGTTAGAACTTTTATTGTGGGTCAAGTTTGTCTGTAATGTCTTGTTTAATAAAGTAGACTAGTTATACCATTTATGGTATTAGATTAGTAATTATTATGTAATAAATAAGTTAAAGGGAATAAGGCCCAAAAAGGCCTTGGCCCAACTTCCAAGGTTTACCTAAATCGGTAACCTGTACAGCGCCTATAAATATGCGCCTTGTGTACAGGTGCCGATATCGATCAATACACTTTAGCCTTACGCTGCCAATATACTTCTCGATATAATAGAAAGGCGATTTCCAAGTTCTCGACATTGCATAAATCATTCTGGGTAATCGTTCTTCTCTGTTTGTCGATGATATCCATCTAGCTGTGCGTTAGTCTGCATAAACTGGGACCAACAGAACAAATTTAAACATTCACAGAACAATTAATTACTACATACATGTTTTTAGTGATGATTGCATTCTAAACCCCAAAATTCTTTAATAGAATTATTTAGGAATAGAATTATTTAGGAAGAATTAGAATTTGCACGACATTTTTTGAGTCATATTTGACTTTGTACAATATTTTAAAAACCATTAAAGTATGCACTTCATTTCACTATAAAATTATTTGACTTTGCACCTCACTCTTTTACAATTTTTGGGCTGATTAGGTGAATATATTAATGAGTTTGAATGGCGTGCGATGTCCAATAGCTCTCCTAACATGGGATGTAAAGTTAATTAAATAACTTAAATTCTTCCAATTACTAAACAATATCACAGTCAGAGGTTGTGATTCATGCTATTCACGTTTGGATCTTGTATTTGACTACCTAATGAACATGAACGAATGATTTTATATTGTTAAAATGTTGCTGGATGAATCTAGATGAATATAGGATGTATTTGTTGTGGTTTAATTATGTTAAAGTGAAAATGAACGAAATTATTATTAATTGTTTGAGTTAGGGGTGGGCATATTGGTTTGGTTTAATCGTATCAAATCGAACTAAATCGAACCGAAACTGGACCTTATTCAATTTGGTTTGAGCTTGGTACAATTTCTTGTAAACCGTATTAAACCAAAGCGAAGCGAAACCGATAAAAAGCGAACAAAACTGAACTGAGCTAAAGAAATTCAAAAAAACCTTTATATATTATTAAAAAATAATAAATCCAAACCGAAACAAACCAAACCGAAAAATAGTATGATTTTTGTTTGGTAACGATTCTTCGAACCCATTCCAAACCGAATCGATAAAAACTGGACCGAAAACTGTATGCCCACCCCTAGTTCGAGTGACCACTTATTTTATAAACTAGTTTTGTGTGGCGCGATGCGCGATTAAGGATAATGCCCAATACCATATATATGCTTAAACATGAGCATATTCTTTTGATTAGGACAATAGATCAGATTTGGATATAAGAATCCAAATCTGATCAATACCTCACTACAGTACAGTTTTTTGCCGCCACTTCATTTAGACTTTTTCATCAAAGTCTCCAACTTTTGAGTTGTATCTTTTGTTCTACGTATTAGACCATCTCCAATGGTTCCTCCTAAAGATTTGCTTGCAATTTTTATAATTATTGAAGTTAGTAGTCTACCATTGGAGTGCATATTTAATTTCCTTCTAACTTGAGCAAACAAATTAGCTAATACTTCGTACAAGCTAAATGCTTGAAAGGAGAGACATTTGAACTAAAACGGTAATTACCAAATATTTTTAATCTATTGGGTAATTGATATACTACCTCCGTCCCGAATAAAGGTACTCATTGTAAAATGACACAGTTATGTAGACAATAATTAAACAAAATTATTCGAGTGTATTTTGAAAAATAATTTTCATGAGTATATAATATAATGGGGTCATTGATGATAAGTGTGATGTTGAAGGTTTATTTTTTTAATATTTCATGATTAAATTGTCGTTTAAGAGTGTTAATTATTTCATAAAATAAAAATGAGAACCTTTATATGAGACATCCAAAAAGAAAAGTGAGAACCTTTGAATGTGCCAGAGGGGGGCACAAAATTCATTATACGGTAAAGAACTACAATACAATGGTAAAGTCCCAAAAGTGGGTATATTTATTTCAAATTGATATTGTTTAATTAAGTATATTTATTTTAATGATATTGTTTAACTTAGTATATTTATTTTATTTAATGTTTTTGCTTTGTTAATTTTAAGAAAAGTTTAATTTTCTCATGAAATATTTAAAGTTGATATTTTTTCAGTATGTATGTGATGTTAAAGTTTCCTGTTTGTTATTTTTTTTAACTTAACAAAATACATTTTTTGTACTACTTTTGAAAATATGCATTTCCATAATATCCCTGTTATAATAATAACACTGATAATTGTTGGGTTTTAAAATATCATTGACATTTTCCCAATTTAAGAGCATTTCAGAATAAGTATTATTTTTATTCTATTGATAAATCAATTTATTCAAAATGAACATTTTCAAAATTGGATGATTTGTAGAGTCTATTTAAGATGCAAACATTGTAGCTAATCATTATTGGACTATCACATTCTGTAAAATGAATTAGGCAGGAAAAACTAATGTGGCAATCAAAACTACGTGTATAGCTAGCCATTGTAGGTGCTCTAATGCTATAATATGCACGGTGCACATGTGGCATGCGTCATAGCCACATAAATATTAGCAAATAAATAATCTCTCTTCTTATTTGAATGATTTTACACCATTTTGGTAAGTTTTTCCCTGCAATGTCAACAGCAATGTCAACATCTAGACGGTCTCCTTGACATTGTGGAGAAAAACTTACCAAAACTATATAAAATCATTCAAATAAGGAGAGAAAGAATTTATTTACTACTATTTATGTGGTTATTTCGCATGCTACGTGTGCACCGTGCACAGTGGCGGAGATAGAAAATATTTTAAGCGGGGGCACGGTCACCGCATTTCCAGCAACGATTGTCTAATCCTACTCCCACTTGCAGACAGAAACTTTTGAAGGACTAGCATCTGAACTTATCCATAAATCACTCCGGGGAAAATATGGCCGACATTTCCTAATAATAATTAACGAAAACAAAAAAATTAATTCAAACTATTAAAAGATCATAATATAATACGTAGTACCCAATAATACATACGAGTAATCATTAGATAATTAGATTTAATTAATAATTTTGCACTACATATTTTTCAAATTATATTTTCTGGAAGATTTCAAATCATATTTATGAATTGTAAAAATTTAATAATGAAATATCAAATACTTAATGAAATATTAAAAAATTCATATTTATGCTGCTTGGGTAATTGCGTCATGTGTTCTAGGGGTGGGTTCGTAGAACCAAAAACCGAAAACCGAATCGAATCAAATCAAACCGCGACCAAATAAACCGAACCGATGAAAAACCGAAACCGAACATAAGAAACCGAACCGAACCGAACATGTTTGGTTTCGATTTCGGTTTTGACTCCTCAAAACCGAACCGAACCGAAAAAACCGAAATATTTAAAAATATAAAAAATCATTTATTTTATATGGAGTATATGGCCGGTCATGTGGTCAACGCTCAAGACCGAAAGCGTAAGAGACTTTTTAGGAGTCCAGTACTCCATAATCTTTTAACCTAAAATGTAAGAGGCTTAGCTCTCGAAAAAAGGAGCCGCCGTCGAAGACATGGTAGATTGATTCAAGATACAACAACAACAACATCCAAGCCTTAGTCTCAAATGAAATTGGGGTCGGCTAACATGAATCGATACATGATATCATCACCAAAAGAAAAAGAAAGAAAATGAATATTAAAAAATAAGTTATTATAAAAAAAGATAATATAAAACGGAATGAATATACATAAAAATGATAAAATTTAAAGGGTAAAAATAATGTTTATATATATAAGGATAAAAGAATAAAAAACACGAAAAAAAAGACTAGGGAAAATAATAATAATAATAATAATAATAATAATAATAATAATAATAATAATAATAAAATGCTTTTTCATAATAATAATAATAATAATAATACTAATAATAATAATAATAATAATAATAATAATAATAATAATAATAATAATAATAATAATAATAATAATAATAATAATAATAATAATAATAATAATAATAATAATAATAATAATAATAATAATAATAATAATAATAATAATAATAATAATAATAATAATAATAATAATAATAATAATAATAATAATAATAATAATAATAATAATAATAATAATAATAATAATAATAATAATAATAATAATAATAATAATAATAATAATAATAATAATAATAATAATACGAGATCACTCCTCCACACAAATACCCGCTCTCCACTTTGCTCTCTCGATTCAAGATGTGAAGCAAAAATGAGCGGATCTCCCTTTGGGACTGCATTTTATTTTGATTTCAGTTGGGACTGCATTTTATTTTGCTGCACTATATCCAAGTTTACTACGCTTAACTTTTAAGTGTCATGCACTAATGTTTAGTGCACTTTATTTAAATTGTAGTCATTCTGAAAAAAGCTCTCGTCCCGTCTCGTAAGATAGGAATTGACTTTCTTCAGTACTTTGTGTTTTATTTTCCTGCACTTTGGTTATTTTGCACAATTGCACGTCATTTCTTTTTTCAGAAAGTATGTGTCTTTTGGTTTAAAACCGAAAAAACTGAAATCGAACCGAACAAAACCGAACCGAATCAACCGTGGTTGGACAAAAAATATGATTCTACATTTGGTTTTAGGTCAAAACCGAACCGCATAAACCGAACCCACCCCTAATGTGTTCCGATGCAGCGTATCGTTTCAGAATTACTAGGACTCTGGGTCAAGGGAGGAAGGGCTAGTGGCTTGGTCTTCTTCCTCGTATGGGCTGTTGCCTATTGGACCTGCCTTGGCCCGATAGGCCCTAAACTTTTTTTTCCTTGCTCCAAACGACGTCGTTGTATTTAATAAAAACAGCTTCATGTCGTTGCCCAATCAATCGTCCCTCTCCTTGCGTCTTCCAGCCGGAAATTACAGTCGCCGCCCACCGATAATAATGGAATGGACCAGTCCGGTGCCCCAAACCCCATCCTATACCCTAGCTCGAATGGCCGGAGCAGGGGCACCGGCCCCCCCTGGCCCCCCTGGTAGATCCGCCCCTGACCGTGCACATTTTATCATTGGAGATGCTCTAAAAGAACTATAATGGTTAGTTGCCCATCCATCTGAACATATTTAAGATGCTTTTTTTGTCAAAATTTTCTCACTCATACAATATACGTAGTGTCGTACTACATAGTATAAAAGAACCGTAATGGACATACATGTGACTACGGGGAGCATGCATTTCCACAATTGTCATGTTATTAATTTACATAAAAATGGGTCTAGCTTTTTTTTTGTATTTCAAATCAACTAAGAACAATGTCTTGTAAGGTAGACTAAGTATTTAATAGATACTGGTATGTCCAAATTAAGTTCCGAATTAGTCGTTCTGGTCATTGAGTATTTCTTTGTTTTGGTTATTGTCTTACTCGTTCGTCTATTTTATTTACTAATATGATTTATTACTATTCTTTCTTATTAATTGTCTTCTTTAATATATATATTGTATACTATATTGTATATATATATATTATTATATAGATTATTATTATATTTATTATATCTTTATACGTTTATTAATTCATATTATATTTATTCTATTTTTGCGTTTATATATTTACATATTTTTATTCTTTAATGTTTATATTATATTGTATATTCGATCTTTATTAAAGTATATATAAATAGTATATTCTTCATTATCTATGAAAATTCTTTATGAAAACTTTTATGGAAACGGATTTTTCCAATGTATAAAATAAAAATCCCAATGGCTTTTGCAACTATAACCTTCCCAACCACCATTTTCATTTTTTTATTTAGTTATTTGACTACCAAACAAAAAGAAGAAAGACATAAGAAATTTTCAATTTCTATGTATCGATAAAGAGAGTTAAAAAAAAAAAACTCGATAAATAAATAGTGGGATTCCTTCGTTTCTATGGTTTCTTCTGAAACGGTGAGGTCTTTTCTATACACCGGAGCCCTTCACTAATATTGAATAAACTTTATTTATTGCGAACTTGTATAGTTTACATTATTGAGGCTCTACCCATTCATTATCCAATAAAGTAGTAGATCTTTCACAACCCGATCCACTTATAAAGTAACGGTATTTAAGTATGAAAGTTAGCTAAGTTAGCTTACCTTTTTAGTCCGTTCTTGCAAGATTGGGTCCTAATTTTTTTTTAGGATTTTCTCCGCTTAATAATGGATAACCTTTTGCTACCAAAGGAGAATTGCTTCTCTACTTTAATTAAGTTAATTGGATTTGCACCAATGGAAACCATAAACTTTGTACCCAAAATAGGAATTTATAGAGTTTTTGAAAGAAGGAATGGAGTTCTTTCATCCATACCTATCCCTTGATACTGGAAAATTACTTTTAATTTTTGGGTATTAACTTAGAATATAAACGAGTCGCACATACACCCTAGTACATGTTCCTCTACGCTGAGGACATCCCCGAAGAGCGGGAGATTTCGTGATATTTCTTATTGGCTGTCTTTTATTTCTAATAAGTTGTTTAATAGTTGGCATCTTGAATCAAGAGGCCGGTTTTTAGGAACTGTCAAAGCTAACAATGACATCTTAAAGATTGGGCGATGACAGTTAATGCAAAAAAAAAGATATCAATTGCTCTTATATTGTAAACACACCTGGAAAATATATCACTACATTCAGGATTATTTTAGTTATAAACTTATTGGTGAGTCAAAAAACTGGTTGGTAACATAACTCTTTATTACGTAACATAAAGGCGGACATAAGGGGAAAAGGTGTAACACTTGAGGCAAAAATGATATTCATATTCCTATAGTCCTATTTGCCACTTTTATGTCGAGAAAATAAGTTAGATTTAAAGATGTCCACAAAATTAGTTATGACACACCTTTTGTAATTTTGTATGTTTGAAGAAACATGGGAGAGTAAAATATTCTTATCCCACAAGAACTCTCATCAGGTTAGTATTGGTGAAAGAATATAGAAAATTGTAAATAAAGATAAAATTGCAGTAAGTTTTTCCACTAAAGATCGAGAATGACACAAACATTTAAGCGTCATGATCCAAAGTTGAGATAAATTGAAATGAATTGATTAATAGAAGCTCTTAGATGAGCACATGATAGGCATACTCACTTCATATAACAATAAACGTGTTGAGTTTAATCCAACATGATATAATAAATATAAATATAAATTGTATGAACTCTTCTTTATGTGGAAACTCGAAAGGGAGAAAATCACGGGACTTTTTAGGCTAATGTCTAAGCCCTATCATTCTCATTAATACTCTCCTCACCATTACAATGTACAATTTGAGCATCCATTAATGGAGTATTGAGCTAGTCTAGAGAGGAGGAGAAAATGGATCCTTCAATAGGAGGAGAATCCTCCTATTTATAGACAAGGGGGGTGCACTCCACCCTAATGGGCCAAACGGGCCATGGTGGGTCAAAGTGGGCCCAAAACGAGTCGAAACACTGATCGGGCTCTATTATATGAAATTGAGTATCAAATTGTGCTAATTATCCGTTTAGATCACTATTTGAGTCTGCATATCACTTATGTCCACTTACAAAGTTTCTTTTATTTTTGACTTTCAGTTATTTCATTTTTGTCTTCCCCGTTTTTTTATTTATTTCACAAATAATCTAACCCCACTCATTTTGAATCCTGTTGCACGGAAACGCGAAAATCATGAGGAAACGGGAAACGGGAAACGTCAACTTTTGCTCAAAAAAGGCTTATTTGAAGAGTTTCCAAAGAGTTTACGAGAGTTTCCGAAACGGGAAACGTATTCTTTCCCCAGAGTTTCCGTGCTACATGTCATGCCCCAGACCGCATCTGAGCGCGTGTACAACCGCCGTATGACTAAACGACGTCACCCGCGAGTCAACGTGACTTAGTCACACAAGGCGTCTATGAACAAAGTCCATACCATACTCAGTAAGTAAACATACATAACAACATCACATATTTAGATTGAACGAATAGCGGAATTATTCTATATTCAATCCTGGGCCACACATGGCCAACACGTAGGCACGCAGGCCTAAAACAAATGTATTTGTTACAAAGTATCCATGAGCATAGTTTATAGTTCAAAACAATAAAGGAAGCACGAACCACGTCTCCCTTTGGATCACTTCACCAAGCAAGGTGAGAATAGCAAACTTGAGCTTCAACCTGAAATGGTGCCCCCCCCCCCCCCCCCCAAAGGGGTCAGTACAAGTACCGAGCGAGTAGCAAGCTAAATGTAGAATAACTAACGTTTCAAGTATAAGACCCAAACATAGGGTGATACATATACATGTTGTCCTTTCCCCCAAGTTATGAAATACATATCAACATGTTTATACACTTGGAAAATACCCAACCCGTAGGTCATCGTTTATTTGGGAAACAGTAGTAATATCCTTGACTAAGAACCCATCCCACCCATATACCTATGAGTGTATAGAACTCCTCCTGGTTCAATCAATTATCATAAGGACACCACCCGGTCCTAGATCATTAAAATGTAATCTATGAGTTTTGAGGATACACGCCCGATCCTTGGGTACTCCACCCTATAACCGAGTTTTGAGGATAACTGCACGATCCTTGAGTACTCCACCCTATAACTGAGTTTTGAGGATAACTGCCCGATCCTTGGGTACTCCACCCTATAACCGAGTTTTGAGGATACACGCCCGATCCCTGGGTACTCCACCCGACCTATGACTTACCACATATCACACTAGATAGGGTCTATATCATATCTTACTAAGGACTAAACCAAGTCTTTGAATTTAAATCAATAGGTATCAAACCTTCACATTTAAATATCATATTCCATGCAATTCCATGCATAATATACTTATATAGGATGGTCGGGGTTAATCCCCCCTTCGAACCGGACCCCGAACCGCATTTTCGGCGGAAACAGAATCCGGTGGCATCAGCTTAACCGGCACCGGTTATGCCTTATAACCGGCGCCGGGTATGCCCGGGACCTTGGGTCAACGACCCGTTGACCCCCGAGTTGAACCCCGAAACGTGCTCCGTTTGGCCCAAATTTTTATACAACATATACCATGTCTAAAACAACCAATAAATGCCATTTTGGTCATCCAAAACATCACAAATGTTTTTATACACTTTTCATACTTTTCACATGCATATTCATGTAGTTTTATTCACATAAGTCTAATTACCTTGGCTAATTACATGCTTAAACTCTTTTAAACATCATTATGAATACTTATAACATTTATTTAGGTAATCTCATACTTAACCCAAGAGTTATAAGACATTAAGCCGTCCACTCACCTCAAATGAGCGTTATGAAGTTCTACCCTTCTCGGTTGAACTCCGGCGAACTTTGACGAACTTCGGCGAAACTTCGGCGACTCTTTCAACTTCGTGAAAGCTCTTGAACCACCTTTGACAAGTGCCTAACAAGGTTTTATCATCACAAAACCCATATTAATACAAATAACCTCTAAAAGGTTATTTTCCAGCGAACCGGTCTCTTCGGCCTCTAAGTCCGTTCTTGGACTTAGGACCACCTTTCAACCCATCGTTCTACACTTTGGGCATGTAGAACCATCCTAGGGGTGCTTCATATGTGACATAAAAGTCACATGAAGTTCCAAGATTAATTACTATGGAGTCATTACCTTAATTATCCAAGCTTTTCCTCACTTTTTTCTCTCTTCAATCTTCCTTTTTAGACCTTGCCTTCTCCAGCTCGAATTTGGCAATGGAGCAATGATGTTTCAGAGCTTCCTCTCTCCTTTCTTTGTGCTTAGGCCGAACAAAATGTTGAGGGAAGGGGTTGAGAGCTTGTTTTGTCTCAATTGTCCCAATGAGTGGTGAGAGGGCCCCTTTGGTTGTCAACCATGTCTCACCCATCCACTCTTACATCAACCCCATGCTCCACAGCCCCCAACTCAAGTATTCAGCACACAAAAACGTGGGGTGGCCCCCACTCACGTGGGAGGCCATCCCAACGTGTCCCGAAGTGTACAATCGGTCCCGAAAGTTGTATTTTTCGGACAGTTTTAATTATATTTTATTTCATTGGGTCAAATGAAATATATTACATGTTCAGAATCATTATGGATCTTAAGGATGAATATACATTTCCCAACTTTAATTTAAAAGTCTCCCAAATACATTTCGGACTGTTATCTGATAAATTGCCAGTACTGGTAATTGGGCTTTGTTTGACCAACCGGTCAACCCAATGCCTTTCTTATGGCCCATCATGAATTTCCACCACCATGTAACTATTATCTAGACCAAGATAGATATAAATGTGGTCTCGTGTTATCGGGTTACCCCCGCTCCGAGTGTGGGCCACACGTGGAATTTACTATTCACGTAAAAGAAATAACAAAAATTTACAACCTCGTAAATTCATTAACCATTTCATAAGGTTCAATACATAATTTACATAAAAGTAAATATACTTGGGTACGGTGTTACACTACATAGAGAGTATTGACCAAAACCCCTTTTGCCCATTTTCCTAATCCGGCATCTCCATGGCCATTCTTCGAATGAGCAATCGTCTTCATGCTCATCCTGCCGGAAGCACCACCACCATAATCTTCTCCTTCCTTCGTAGGCTACGATTATTGAACCTCATCCGAACTCTTCTATTGATGCTAGATGTAAGACGTATTCCGGCCTTCACGAAATAATCGAGATTCCTTATTTAATTTCATGTTTTGACCTAATCGAGTTTCTTCTTCGATTTTGGCAGAAGATTGTTTCTCGAAGAAGTAAGGAAACTATTATTCTCGATCTTCTTCTTTGATTTCGATAGAAGACTTGAGCAATGGAAAACTCTGCTTTTGTGGTAAGGAACGAAAAATGTATCCTACGACCGGTTGTACCTTGAGCATGGTACAGCCGGGTATTTTTGTAATATACTGGAATATTAAGGCTGTGAACTAATACATCAATCGGTTGAGTTGCAATCCAGGTTGCGCTGAACGGACTGCACCGCACCGACTTCAGGAGCCATGGAGACGGACGAGTTGTTGGCTCAAGTCTGGTTTTCTCGTTCTTCGTCAATTCTGCAGCTACCATGAAAATCACTATCCCCTAGGGTAGTGACGAAGAATATGTCTGACTTTCTCATTCTTCGTCAATATATCACGTTCTTCGTCACGCGGTGCCATCGATCATGAATCCATTAACCTTCGTAGGATTAAATATCTTTGCAGCAAATGATTCAACCCACCCAAGTGAAAAGCATCCACAAATCATCTCTGCGGCAAACATATCTGAAATCAAGCTAACCTAATGACATTTTTTTATTATATACGAAGTATCTATTGTATCTATAGATTATAAAAATGAGTTTTATGTTAAACCCAATATAACATATAAAAAGAAGGAAAAATTGATAGTAATAATCCCAACTATTAGCGGTCCGCTTATAATAATCCCAACTATTGAATATTTTAGAATAATCCCAACTTTAGGGACCTTCCGCCAATAATGGTCCCTAAGAATAAATTCTTGTAGTTTCTAAAGTGGATGAGAAGAGATATAGCAAGTAATGCCTATATATAATCACAACTTTTAATTTTTACACTTAATTTCTATTTAAAATTCAATTTTTATAGGAGCTAAATCTAATCATGGATCATTATTAGCGGACGGTCCCTAAAGTTGGGATTATTCTGAAATAATCAATAATTGGGATTATTATAAGCGGACCGCCAATAGTTGGGATTATTACTATCAATTTTTCCTAAAAAGAATGGACATACACAAACATGTTTTTTAATGTTTGCAATAGAGATAAAACTCATTTGGGTTTAACATAAGTTATGTATGCTCATTTAAATTTGTGTAATGCGCATTTCAAAATGTGATATCCATGTGTTTTGGTGTAATGCTCATTCAAAATTTTTAACTGCTCACTTCGTAAGCTATGTATGCTCATTTAATATTTGAGCACAAAAGATATTTTGAATGAGCCTTTTGATTTTATTATACTCATTCGTAAGTTGAGTATGCTCATTTGATATTGGTGTAATATTAGACTCAATAAAGGGGGTTTGATACTCAACTAAAAAAATTATCATTTTCATAATAATGCCCTTTTTGTAAGTTACACATGCTCAGACAGTACTCATAATATGCTCATTTTAAAATGTTCTCTCAATGCATATTTCAATAGTACCATATTACATTAGATTCACATATTGAAGTTCATATGAGTTTATTATAGATACAATTTAATGAGTTAATATAAGAGAAAAAAATAAGAAAAAGAAAGTGAATTACAATATATGAACTTGATATCACAATATTCATTGTCCGAATACGGTAGAATACGTCTGATGCTCATTAAAAGTGTATTAATGCTCATCTAATGAAAATATGAGTTTTCAATGAAATTACAAAAATGCCACCGCTTTTTATTTGTGATATCAGCTTTCGTGTAATGACATAGTGCTCATTATTAGACTTAATTTTTTTTCCTTTTTATGTACTTTTTTCCTTTTTCGTTTTGTACTGCTTTCTTCACTCAATAAAATTCTATTTCATAAAAAATAAAAAATAAAATAAAAAAAATAAAAAATAAAAAAAATTACACTAATGCTCATCTAGCAGAAACCGTGATCTTTACTAAATCTACAAAATTGCTATCGGCTGTACGGCTTGCACCGTACAGCCAGGTGTACGGTATAGGCACTCGGTAAGGAATCTTCTCGTTGGGTTAGTTTTGCCTGTACTTTCAATTTTGACATTCTTAAAAGAATATGTTTACCAATCGTTTGTTTGAGAATGATTAATCCCGCCACATTATCCCCCTCACGGTCTAGATTTGGTAAGGCATTGATTTTGACCATTCTCTAGCTCTTTCTTTGAAGATTACATTGAAATTCGGAGAAGATGAAACAGTTGTTCATATACGTCTTCACACCTCCTTACTGATCAAATCTTTTTCATTCTAGAATTTTTATGATGAAATATAAAAGTTACTCGATAGCACCTCTAAGTACTTATATTCTTTTTCTTGCAATGTAAGGGTATTCATATATAAATGGAAAAATTTATGAATCCTGATATAATGATATTCAATCTTCTAAATTTAAATAGATGTGGTGAATTCAAAAGGGTAAACTATTACTGTTCTGCCTACTTTCTTATGAACAAGTATAACATGAATCCTGATAATATATACTCTCTTTTGAAAGTCAATTTTATTCTACAATTTACTTTTAACTGTTAGTTGATACTTTCCAACTCATACCGCTATCTAGTATCTACTTTCTGGCTCTTGTGTTTTCTATATAGTTAGGTGATGGGTGTTTTAGTATGCATAGATACATTTGTGCAGAAGGCATATTGAATTAAAATTGGACTGATTGTTATCAGAATGAATTACATTGTGTGTCTAAAGATACATTTTCAAAGGAGTGTGGCTTTGGGAGAGGAATGGACACCGGAGTTTATGGATTACATTGTATGGACACCTTAGCTGGCATTGAGTTTATGGACCATGTTCATTATTATGCAAAATCATTGTTGCCCACCAGATCATTTTTTTTGTATTTCTACTTTTATTATTTTTCTATTTATTATCACCTTTTGGATTTTCCATGAACTCTTACATCTTTTTATTCTATAAAAAAATGCATTGGAAAGAAAGTAACAAGCTAGCACTGCGGAGAATGAAAGTATTAAATATTAATGCATTAATGCACCTTTGTATTAATGTACGGAGTATTTGTTGAGAGCAGCAGCTCTGTATACTACGGAGAATCAAGTAAAGGATGCTTTATACTCCGTAAGTCTGTATAGTCGTCTATTTGTGAAAAAAGTATTAGGAAGTCTACATTTGAAAAAAAAAAAATTGAAGGACGACAAAAGTGATATTATTTTAATTTTTTGGCTATTTGTAAAAAACTCCCTACCAAATTCTATTAACTGTAGAATTGAGTATCAAATTCCATTAATGGCAAAACTATGACACTTTATATGCTACTAGAGATGGTAATTTCGGCCGACCCGTTGGATACCCGCACCGAACCGATTTGGTCAAGCTGGGAAAAACCGGTTTGATTGGGGAATGAGTACGGGGCGGGGAATACCAGAATTTTTTAAATGGTTAATGGTGCGGTAATGGTTCTATACTAATCCGCCCCGTTATCCGCCCCGAAACCGCCTCGTTCACTAATGGTGCGTGTACCCGCACCGTTACCCGATCCGTAACATTATTAATGAATTATAACTTTTTATATATAAGAATAATAAGTATATATGCTAAATTGTGTGTACTAAATAGTATATACAGAGTATCATCATATAAATAATGCTAAAAAGTATACTACCAGTACTTTTTTATGCCTAAAACTAAATATAGGCCTAAACTTAGATTTTGGATTTTGGATTTTGGGATGATTACTATTTTTTTATTATGTTACAACTTACAAGAGATATTAGGTGCATGTCATACTAATGAATTTAGGTCAGTCTGTTTGATTGTTTAAATATTTACTTTTGTATGTTTTAGGGAAATAAGATTAGAAATTGGTTATTTGTTTTCCCAAAAAAATAGTTATTTGGCATCATTTGGGGAAACGGTTACCCGTGGATAAACCGATTCCCCGTTGGGGCGGGTACGCTTCAAATAAAAATTACCCGAACAGGTAATGGGACGGTTTTGGGGTAAAAATTTATCCAAAGGGGCGGTTTCGGTTTTATGTGTACTTGTCTCCTATCCGCCCCGTTGCCATCACTAAATCAGCTACCACAATATATCGCGGAGAACAATTTCGCCCGAAGAATGAGTGGTTGAGTAAAGAATGGTGAATACAAAGTTAAATACATGAAAAAATAATTCAGAAATAGTATAAACCTTATCGGAAGAAGACTGTTCACAAACGATCAATTCCTCTCTTGGAAACGCCGTAAGGTTTGCTTTCTCGTGCTTTCACGTTCTGGTATAGCTTTAATTCACTTTAGAAGATCCATTGATCACTAGTAGAAAAAGGGTTTATAGTGACACTAATTTAGTGTCACTGAAAATTTCTGTGACACTAAAAAAGCGTCGGGAAAAGTGGCGGCTAGTGACACTATATATAGTGTCACTGATCGTAAAACATAAGAGTGTCAGTAAATTGTGACACATTAATGTGATACAAGATTATGACACATTGGTATCATAAGAATTTGTGACACATTTGTATCATAAAAAATTCGACACATTTGTGTCATATAATTAATATGATAATAGTATTACAATAATCATTATAGTATTTGTTACTGATTCTATGAAAGATTATAGAAATAACAATAACTAATCAAAATAAAATATCAACATTTGTATTTATTACTCAATTTATTTTACAGTGTCAATATCAATAGTTTATTACAATATGCTATAAATCTACACTATAATCATACAACATTTTTATTTGTACATGCTAGACATCATTATTCCTGGCATCACCATCTGCATCCAATAAAGCAAGTCTTTATCAATATCTGGTTTATCAATATCTGGTTGAACATAGCCTGCATAGTTTGAGAATCCTCATTAGTATTTTTGTAAAATTGAACCACTCAAAATAAGTTTGTTTTTTATACAGCTAACTAGCGTTTACCAGACAACTTTATACTTTTAAAGACAAAACAATCATTGTTACCTCCATTGTAATATGAGTAACGGTGGTCAAATAGACTCCTCAATGGGATTAAAGATAACCCATAACAGACATGGCTACAAGCCGGAGGAAGCTTTGGAATGCCATGCCAAGATATTAGTCAAGTCAATGAGATTTTTTCAATTCTAAAAGTTAAACAATACAGAAAGAAATAACCATATGTCATCAAGCAAAAGAAATGACAGGCTCATATTCTTTTCAATTGGATTGAAACCATCATAGCGCCCTCCCAGTTCTATCACATGCATACATGTGATGAGAACACCCATTTAAAAAACATAATATACCTGCTAGAAAAAACTACCAAGTATAGAGATAGAAAAAACGCCATCACTTTGTGGCTCAACACATGCTGATAATATCCAATTATAAAGGTAAAATAAACTTACATAAGTATGCATTTTTTAAGAACAAGGTAAGTAGTCACAATAAGCTTTGTGGTTTTATGCTCAAAGTGTTCTGCTCAAAGTGTTCGCTTATGTTACAACCCAAGGAGTATATCCATGTAAGCTTCTTGTGCTATATTTTTTGGTAGAACCCTATGAACATTTCAACACATTTAACATTAAAATGATTAAATACCGTTCCAATGCAGATAAAAAACAATGTCAAAGTTATGTCCCAAAAATAAAAATAAAAAAAATAAAAAGGAAGGGGGAAAACAATGTGATGGCAGAAATAACCATCCAATTAAAAAATGTTCTACACACAATCTCCTCCAATTGTCGATCCCTTTTCATGCATAATTCCATTTTTCAAACTCCAAATATACTTGACTCCACCGCTCACTTTGACAGCTTAAGCGACACATCTGAAAGCTTTAATGTCCTACGTTTTCAAGAAATAATGAGCATAGATTACTCCAGATGAGCCACATAAGCTATTTGAAATGGTCACTTTACCCTTCATTTATGAGTATATAGCTCTATGTAGTCAAAAAATATTTTGGCTTTTTTGTAATGAATGACATTTGGAGAGGACTGTAATTTTGAATAAATAACACAGTTCTGGAATGTCTGGGTATGAACTTTTCATCATAAACAAAATAGAATGTCTGCAACCCCTGAACTTTTAAAAATTAAACTCTAATAGGAAATGTTGTCCATAAAAGATTTCACATTTTTCAAATCCCCAAACCTAACCCATACATAACATCAATGATCTTATCAAAGGCAATGGAGGGTTACTTGCACAGGGATGTCAAAGGAGAAAATCTGAGTTGGCCATTAATCTGAGTAACCGCACCTAAAGATGTCTTGAACTATTTCAGGGACTTTTCAGTTAAAAGTTATGGAATTTGTGGATATAATTTTTTTTTGGAAGAAATTTGTGGATATGAATTGATAGCTAATATGTTAAAAAAGCATAAAAAATGGGTTATTTGATGAATAATTACCCTTGTAGACAAGGAAACAAAGGAGCCGCCAAAATATCAAAATTTCCTGCATAGAAAAATCTTAAATCATCAATGAAATGTACCTTAACTAATTTGACCAAAAAGGAGAAAAGCAATGGAGAAAAGCAATGAAGAAAAACAACGGCAAGTCTGTGGTCTGTGTTTTCTCAATTTTGACTTCCTCTCTAAACCAAACAGTATCTACCAAGACAACCATGATTTGATACGCGTGTTTTGAACTTTTGATATGATCTGCTGGAAGATAATAGCTAAGAAGATATGTTTTATGAGAGGAACTCACAGGATATTGTAGAACCGACCTGGATAAAAAGTAAAAAGAAGGTACAAATTTGAGGATGGTAAATGACTTACAGCAAAAAGAGGTCACTCCATGGACCATAGCAATTAATTTATGATGGCAACACTTAGTGTACAATCATAAGGCTCCATAATTATCACTACGGAGGGCCTGCAAATATCAGAAGGGTAGCAAGTATGATGATATTGAGTGGAAATATTAGATAATGCCACCGAAACCAACCCACAAAGAATACCATGCAAAAGATAAAGTGGTAACTCTGATTCAGAGGGAAAAATTTGTTCTAGAAAACAAAAGAAAACATAGAGATAAATACCATTTACCTATTAGAGAACGAATCATAACTTGGGATTGAAAAGGCAGGTCCAGAGCCCAAGCCAATTTCTGACACTACAAAAGCTAATACAGCACTAAGAATGACCACTTTGGTTGTATTCGTCAATGATAATGATGCATCTGCAGGTGATGCCCACAATACTAATTCTATAGCAAAAAAAACAACCCACCACAGCAGCATTGAAACCTTGAAAGCCAAAAGGTGAATAATGACCGAAGTGAATATATAAATATATAACAGACACATATTGGCTGTGTGTTAGTGCTTTTAGAAACAGGATCAGTGCTGCTAGTCAGTTTGTTTCAATTGACCATAATAATGTGACTTAATCATAAATCACAATAACAATGGAACCAAGTCTGGTCTAACCTTCTAGCGATGTCTAACAAGCACACTCCTTATTTAACTTCCAAGCCCCTCCCCATTCATACTTTGTTGTGGTTATTATCTATGGGGCAAAGGAAGTACACAAGCAGTGGAGTAAGCATGATTGAACTTTCATGTACATATTGAGCAATATATTAATCCTCTCTACACAAAGTTAATTTTGACCAAGAAGTAATATACTAACCAGACTAAAAATACATCTTAAAGTTAAACATGAAATTAAAGATTAAATTATTAGATATTGGCATATTGCCACATGATTAATATAAATTTTCACTAAAGTAAAGGGGAACTTGACGACAAACACAAAATCTCATATTAAAACCACTTTCATGTTTAGAATCACCTATAAACAAACCTATGGTATGGGATAAAAAACCTTAGGTTTTAAACTATCATACTGCTGCAGTTAAAAAGACAAGAATTAAACTTAAAGAGGTACTCAAGAATTAAATGACGTAATCAGGTAGATGAAGGTGTCTAGCAAGAGATCCCCTAAAATTGATGTAGCCCATTCAACCCCCACCATCTTCTTAATCCATCTCTGGTGCTACATCTCCCCCCACCCATAATGACTTTTGAGGACAACTACTCTGGGCGAAATAGGAAAGTCTCCATGAAATTACTTCCGAAAATTCTTGAGAGACAAATAACACGTTTAGTAAAAGGAGGACTTACCAGTACAAGTTGTAGTAGAGCCTTGGTGCAGTCGTTTTTAGCTAGAAAGAAAGAAGAGCTTGTTGATTGTTCAAACTCTAAGAACCAGTCATTGCATCTGCGTAGAAAGAAAGAAAAATTAGATTGTCAAAAACATGGGCGGTTATACACAACCTCTTGTGCCGCCAAAGCAAGTCGACCTTCTCCACCCCTCCTGATTTTCTAAGGTGTACAGTCGCTTCCAGGTCCATATCTCATCGATGTTTTGCGTCTCGTAACCGGCTCTGCTCAAGCGAGGAAGATAGACCGTCAAAATCGGTTGCGGGTTGGGTGAGAATCGCTCAATTGAATGAAGGTCTAGAAGAAGGCTCTAGGATTAAACTTCAACGAGAATCATCTGCCCGGCTAGAGTTCTCAAAAGAGGAGTGGCGGCAATCTAGATTGTCCAGACTCCAGAGCAATGGTGAGAGTGACGAGGATGAGATATGGAGAATTAGGGCTTATCCTTTATATGAAAATGTTTTTAAGTTAAAAATTAAAATTAAAATTAAATAACAAACATGTAGGAGTGTCACTAGTATATACGAATGAAGCAGTATTAAAAATCGCTGATTTTTAAGTGTCACAAATGGTCTTACCACATTGATAGTGTCACTAAACAAGTGTCACTATAAGCTACTTTTCTAGTAGTGCGATATAGCTATAAATCTTCGAACGCCTATAGATTGATGCCTTCATGTTGATTTAGTTTGTTAAAGATATGTCGAGATGAGTTATTTTGTATCTCTATGTCTAGACTGAGTTTGTTGAATCTCGTCTGTGTCAATCAAATTAAAGCTAAACGTGTTTTATTTGCAAAAAGCACTTCTCAACTTTTTGCTTTGAAAAAACACTTATTTATCAAACACTATCAATTTTGTACTTTTATCGGCTTTCGTGTCAAAAGTGCTTTTCCCCTATTTATACACCAAAAACACTTATTTTACCAAACACTATCAACTTTTACTTTTCAAAATCACTTTTTTCTCAAACACTATCAACTTCTTAATTAGGCTTTGTTTGCAAACAATTAATTTAAGTGTTTTTGGATTTTTTTTTTAAAAAACACTTATTTTACCAAACAATACTAACTTTTACTTTCTCGGTTTTCGTGTTGAATCTACTTTTTACTTTTTCTATTACACAAAAAGCACTTATTTTACCAAACACTACCAACGTTTCACAACTAATCACTTTTTCCCCAAAAAGTGCTTTTATTTAAGCACAATCATATCACTTGCAAACAGAGCCTTAATCACTTTTTCCAAATCACCCCAAAAGTGCTTTTTTAAGCAGATACTGTTGCAAATACTCCTTTTAGGAAGCTGATGCGTCAGCTACAAAGGCTCCAGCGGACCGCAAGAGTGTGGAGGTCTGGAGACTGGAGGAACCGGATTAGTGCAAATGAACGAATGGGACGATAGCGAACGTAATTTTTCATTCCCAAAATAGGCTTACAAAGTCAATATTTAAGAATTTAAAAAAGCTAATTGGGATAATTGTTTTGCACTTTTGATAATCACGAATTATTTGAGCCAATATTTAGTATGAATATTGTATCGAAGTAAATCGTGACATCAAGAGTGCAAATATTTCTTCCCAAGAGTTATTGGTCAAATGCTTTCGCTCACCAGGACCACCAAAACTTCAGACTTTCAAGGCCCTATATAATCAGTAGTATAAGCATACACGTTTACAGTGTGGGAAAGATATATAATAGTATTCCACGAGACACCATCTCTTCTTATACGGATTACCGAGTACTCAGTTGTGAAGTAAGTAGCAGAGAAACTTTCATTTCCCTCTGACCTGAGAATCATACCTGGAATGATTAACATTAGATCATCGTGCCCAATCC